>JARHVA010006572.1:832500-862500 GCA_037957365.1 Torreya grandis
TCTGGGACTAAGGGATAATGTATTAGCTCAATGCTGAACTTGGGTGAGTCTTGGTTAGGCATGAGGCTATTTTCAGTAGATGCCAACTCATTATCCACTTTGTTCTCCTCTCTAGGGATGGAGACAATTTTAAAGGAATCAAAAGACTCAATTAGATCCCACACCCTACATTTATACCTCTTAAGGTATGATAATTTGCATTGATATTTACTCTATACTTGGTTCACTACTAGTTATGAATCATCATAAACTAGTAGTTACTTGACCTTATTTCTTAATCATAGATTATAAGCCTAAAATGAAGGCTTCATATTTAGTAAGGTTATTGGTGTATTGAAATTAAAGCCAATAGGATGCATGATATTTCTTACTAGCAGGATTAGTTAGGATAACACCAACCCTATATCCAAAATTACACCTAACACCATCTAAATGTAGCTTCCATATCCCAAGAATAACATTAGTACTCTTATGATCACATACTTTTGTAGTCTTTAGGGTGGAAACCCCTAACTTTGAGTTAATTATGTTGACCCTTTCATTCACAACATTGTACTCAATAATCATGTGCTTCATCTTAAGCTTTCTTTCAACTTTTATGTAGTTTGGAACTCATTTCTAAGGAAACCATAAATGTGAACAATCCATTGACATGTAGCCATTTAGAGCTTTGGTCCATTCCCTACATAAAAAAATCCCATAAACATCAAGAATGTCAACAACTTGGATATCAATAAACTATTATACCCTAGTATTAAAGGCCAATTGAATATGGACATTTAATAATTCCCTAATCACCTTGACTCTAAGTTTGTCTAATTAATTAAAAACTCTCTTAAACATAATAGGTGTCAAGCCAAGTTTTTTGCAAATACATATTGGCATGATATTGGTGGATGCACCATAATATAATAAATAATTGTGCAAATTCTTACCGAGCATTCTGACTATGAGTAGGAAAGAAGGACATTCTACCTTAGCTTTGTGCATAGCCATATTAGTATTGTCAGCCTTGGGTGGTTTATTAGATTTCTTTGACAATGATTCTATCAAGAGGTCCCTTTGTTATGTGATCTTTGTTAATTCATGCAATGTGATGTTAACTTTTACCTTCTTCATGTCCTCAACAACATTATGACTAGTATTATATAAATAATTAGAAACATCAACATTATGTTTAGAGGTACTCCTTTTGGGTGGTTCTAGATCATTGCTTGAAAAAGTGTATGGAGGAGTTATAAAGTTATTTAGAGGTGTAAAGGTAGTTGATTTTTGTCTCTACTACCTATTCCTCAAAGAATAAGTCTTCTTTAGGAATTGTTAGAAGGCCTAGATTTTCTCAAGGACAACATCAGTTTCGTTGTCCTCTTGAAAAAGGAAATCAAATGTATCCATCATGAAGGTCTAATCAGTAGTCTTGGATCATAAAGTACATACTCCACTATCATTTTTGGGGACCACTTCAAATGTGTCTAACTCTTCCTATAAAGATTCAAAAGCATTAAAAATTTTGATGCAATCAATCTCACCATGTTTGGTTATGCAATGCAATCTATAGTAATCAGGTAAAGCAATATTACTAAGATTAATGTTCATAGTTCTCTTTTCAAAAGATGGTTTACTATTCTTATTATTGTGGAAAATATCATTTTTAAACCTATTGTTAAGCCTATAAAACCTTTGGAATGATAATTTCCTACCAGAACTCTCTCTAGTATTGTCACCTTGTTTTTATAGCTGAAGGAAACCAATGCTTAACTTTTGTATAATTTTTAGAATTGACTCATTATAATTCTTTGGAGTTTCAAAATTGTGATCCTAGTTATTGTTAGTACCTATAGTTGGTACTAAAACTCTTTGATCATTTGCATTGAATCTATTATTAGTAAGATGACTGAATATTTTTAGGTTTTGATTATGGGTAGTATGACTAAAAGGTAGTTGATTCATATTTGGGATTTGAATCAAGGTTGGAAGATTCTAAATGTTGTTAGGGAATATGTTTAGAATGGTCAAATCTAGACTAATATTTGGGATAGAGTAGGCCATTTGTCCCTAGGGTTGTATCTGATCATTGATAGTCACTGCTTTAGACTAGGCCCTAACTAATGAAGTCATAGCTAGAGGAGATCTTTTCAAAAATATAGAAGTCATAGGATCCACTACATCCTTGCAGATTTTGAAAGGTAAAACATCATCAGGTTTATAAGGGTTTATAGTCCTACTATACATTTTCTAGATAATAGTATTAAAAGACCGTATGGGCTCACTTTCATCCCTCATGATGGTGGTGAATTGGTGGTATAGGACACATGGACCAATAATTATACCCTATTGGTCTATGAAAATAATAGTGAAACCATCCTAGCTAGTAATATAGCTATCAAGAAAATTGAAAATTGATTAATATGTGATATATTTAAAAGTAAAGGGGAATAATTAGCATGTTACAACACCATTATGACTAAATGATGCTAAATATTTTTTATATTACATGGGAGATCACATACCATACCTTGCATGTTGATTGAATAATCACCTAACCAAGCCATAACTGGATGAAGGTCAAAGGCAAGGGTACCGTGACGCAGTGAGATTGGTAAATATTTGGAACGTCTACACCTACCTTTATCTTTTGTATCTCTTCTATGGACTTCAAGATTAAGTGAAGATCCTCTAATATCTGAATGTGATCTTGTTTGTATCCTTGGTAATTCCAAATTGAATATTGAAGATATTATTTGAAATATGATGCATCAAGTTAATCTTTATAGAGAAGAAGGATTAAACCTACATATTAAGCTAATTATGTAAAGATTTATATAAAGAATAGTAAATAACATCAAACTTTGACTAAGATAGATCAAATATGAGTCCAATTATGCAAATATGGTTTATCTTTATAAGTCTAAACTCTAATAAACCCATATCTATGAAAAATATACCAATCCTTGATCAAAACAAGCTATTATAACCTTAACTACCATGGATTCTCAAATCTTAAGCCACCTTTACCAAAATAAATAATCAATGTTCAAAGAACTATGACTTTTTTCTAAAGGAAGCACAAAGATAATTTGAAGACCAAAAATATCAATGATCTTTACTCTTCTAAGCAAATAATTATGCAAAAGTGTTAACATAAAACCAATTTTAGATCACAACATACTGAGATTAGTAAATATTTAACCAATTCACAAAGAGGTCCTCTTTCTTATGCCAATAGATACCTATTGATGCCTCTAATTGTACCACATGTGTCCTTAGTTTTCAAAGAGCACTTCTCATTTGAAAATTCTAGGAATTCAGAGCGTGAGTAGTAGGTTTTGGTAGCTTATGTTACCTATGGTGAAATAACGGCAGATAAATGTTTAACTCATCCATAAAATTTATATTAATTGATGGTTGGGATCCACCAAGGACCAAATTTTTATAAAGTTTAAGTATATATGTTAATAATAGTGAATTATGATCATATCCTAAACTACAAGCTAATATAAATAGACAGTTATAATGAAATCTAAAGTAAAGTGATCTGGTTAAAAAGGAGCAAAAGAGAAGGGCAAGGTATAAAGAGAATAAGTGATTGTTGAACTTAGTCTAAAATATTATGATAAAGTTTCAATTATAACTGAGTAGATATATAACTAGTATATAGTGCTAAATAACATAAGATCAGATGTTACTAAACACTAGATAAACCTCTAAGGATGATATAATGAATTACAAGTAAGAAATAAATTTAATTTAAATATTTTCTACCACATTCAAATAACATTTGCACATTCTAATGTAGAATAAATTCAACATCATTCAACTAATCTATCAAAGCATAAATTAACAACCCTGTAATCAAATATACAACTCAAAATTCATAGAAATTATTAAAGTTGAAGACTTAAGAATATAAATTGAGAGAAAAACCATGTAACAATTTACACAAATGAAATTGGATAATATTTTCAAAATTTCTTGATTGTATTAACTGCTCAAAGTACATAATTGTTTCTCAAAATTCTCTCCCCTTTGAAAAGTGGTAGTACTACCTTTTATAAGAGGACAAGATAGTATACCAGTCAATTACAAGATACGAATATATAAAAAGTATGGACAACTATATTTTTTACACAAAGTTATAGAATACACCTATTTTTTATAAAATAGACTGACCTTGAGGCAATACACTAATAGACTAGCATATGCCTTTACAAAAGGATATTTTATTTTCAAATGTTACAAAGTTTTTAGTAAGTAAAATATGATTCAACTAACTGGTTGGTGGGTTCTACTCTTGAGAAATTTCTTATTGATATTTAAGGATGTCATAGAATTTTGGTGCTAATCATTAATGAGTCTAAAATCCATAGCTAAATTTAAGAGACACTATGTCATTTCTAGCCATGGTCTCTTTGATGATCTTGGCCTTAGTTATTCTTTCCCCTACATTAGACCTACATGTCTTTCAACATTTACATTTTTTATCACACAAGATCTTCATTTTTGTCATTTTTTACTTACATGGTGCTTATTTGGCATCTATCTATCAAATTTTGTCGCAATTTTTATAAATTCCTTCAAATCACTAGCCGTTATCATTTTAAAAATGTCTTTTGTTTCAATCCATTTAATCAAAATCTAGGGATCAATGTAGCACATTGATCATGAAATGGGACCTCGCTTGTTATTGGCCATCTTCGTATTAAGCCCCTTGGTTGTGCCACTTATCACCCTTATGAAATTCCTAAGATCTACTTCCTATATCAATCATATATCAAATGAGCATCCATTATATGTCAATCAGGTGGGCTCTCATAAAACCATTTAATAGTTGTCAACAATTATGCATCATTGGATCATCTAGGCTGAATAAAGCATGATTTGTGAATCCTATGAGATATAAGGACCTTAATCAGTGCATGGATATAACAAAGGACTTATGCTAAAATATTTTATGCTAAGTTTATTTTATGTCAATAAAAATGCTATAGACTTAGGTCAAGATATTTTATGCTAAGTTTTAAAGATAATACAAGTGACCCTTAGAATAAATAAAACATGACCCTTTATATTTGTAAAATTTCAAAAGAGAATGAATTTGATGGACTCACAAATGTCAATGATGACCTTGTGAACATCTAATGACATTCATGAGAACATAAAATTTGAGCTCATGAAGTTATTGTTTTGGTGGGTTTAAAGTTGACACTAATGTGGACACCAATGATGGCCTCATACACATCATATAATAGTCATACAATCATCACTTTTAAGCTCATCAAGTTCCATGGATCTTGGATTCAATTCACTCTATTTGATTAATATTTGTGATGAACTTTAGACTATTGATCATGATTCAATAAATTACATAACATTGGTTTGATTTAATATACGGGATGTTTTGTTATCAAGTCTTGAATGTGAGAGTGACACATAGCATCTCTACAGGTCTTCTTAGGCTTTTGACTTTTCATCATTACATTCACTTCATTGGATCCTCAATCCCAATGAGGGGTGAGTTGTTAATCATAATCTGGATGCTCACACACGATTTGTCCAAAGGACTAAATGCTCAATTTCTTTGAGTTTTCTTCACTTTGTGGGATCAAAGAGTCATGATGAAGTGTGGATCATTAGATCTACAAAGAGTCAAGGTAATTAAGTTAGGCCCTATGGTAAAATAAAAACTTGATCTAAAGTGTTTCAGGTTAAGGTCTCATTATATTAAAAAATATGATGGGGCCCTAGGATTAAGACTTTAGGCTAAATACGTAATAAATTGACCATGCTAGAAAATTGAAAGTGACATTACCATCATGAGCATTAGACTTGGTTAGAAAATAAAACAAATGAAAGGATAAAAATAATAGGGACAAACTAGGACTTTCAGGGTAAGGCTTGGTGGTGTTAAAAAATACGAGTACACCTTAAAATTAAAATTAATATTAAGTCCAAATTAATTTGAAATGTTCCCACCAAATGTAAATTTGAACCAAGGGTTCAAGCCAAGGATTTCTGAAGGAGAGATTTCAAACCATGAATCTAGGTTTGATTTTTCACAAACTAAAGGTTAGTGAAAACATGAATAGAGTCAATCTACAAACTCTAATCATGATCCATTCATAAAGACTCCATGAAACTTGTAACTATAAGATATGAAGACCAGTTATTCGCAACATTTGACAATTTCAAAGTGAAACCATAAACCAGTAAGTCAAATTCATCAAAGGTGGAATATCTTAAAATTCTAAAAAAGTTCAAAACATGCCATATTTTTAATGTTAAAGTTCAAAGTGTGTCAAGGGTCCCAATTTTCATAAATGGGTATATGTTGACCTCAAAAGGTATTAATTGGTTGAGTAGTGGTAGGCTAAGTAGCAGTAACATTCTAAGTTGGAGTAATAGTTAGAGATGGAATAATATAAATTATCATAGGTGGGTTAGCTAAAGGTTGTGTTGTATTAGTATCGAAGGTAGGAGGACTATTGTTATGGGAAGTTACTATAGCAGTAATAAACCCTTCACCCTCTTCTGAAGGCATGCCATATAGATGCTGAGAGTAATATATATGGGGAGATATTGGGATGTGAATAGACCTAGAGGTTAAATAATGTTTAAGGGGCTATGGGATTGCTATCAATTATGGTGGTGAACTCAAGGTCACCTTGGGCATAGTATTGAGGGATGCCTTCTCATGTGGACTCAAGTGAAGTAGGGGGCTAGGTGAGTTTTCCATATATGAAGATGTAGATTGGGTTAAAGTTTTATTATGTGACTACTGTCATGTCAAAACCATGTAGAGAAAATAACAAGAGATAGAAAACACACTAAAATATTATTTCTTTGATTATATCATTTAAAATGTGGATGAAAATAATGGACACACTACATTTGTTCCAAAAAAACCTTTTTATTTTCTTAACTTCTGAATGTGAAAAAAGAAAAGAAAAAAGCATACCAAAGGTCCAATGAAATGGTGATCTAAGGATAGTTTTAGGTATTGTTTTTGCACTCAAAGGAATTTATATTGCTACTAATACATGGTTTGATGTTTGGGCCTATCCCTTCACTTCACACAACATAATGTAAGGGTGTCAAGTTCTTAGCAAGAATATACCAATAGACTAGAGTATATACTTAGCTAAAGAACTAAGTTGCTCCTCCCTTTAGTGTTGAAATCCAAGTAGGATCTCTTGGAAAAAATTACTGCAATATTATGAAATCTTTGATAGCTCCTTATGTTAGGTGTTTTGATGAGTTTATCATGAATGTTCTTTAGTTTTTATGTGATAAGAGAGACGACTGTGATAAATTTACCACTTAGATTAATCTATGAGAGTAACTAAATAGGGGAAATGGATGAAAATTATTTTATCCTTTAAAAATAAAATGTGCAATTTTGATTTTCTTTGGATGAATTCAAAATAGTGAAGAGAAAAAAGAGATAAATAGATTAAAAACAATGTATATTAGTAATAGTGTGAGACCTCAAGGTCCAATCCAGCAAGCCAAAATGTTTAAGTATTTTTTTCATTTATTTAAATTAAAATGTGACTAACTATTAGTATTACCTTTTATTTAGGATATTTTTATCTATGATATGTTATTTTTTTATTTGTGATGAATTTGTATTTATAGAAATAATAACTTCTCTTAAATCTAGTTTCCATGAGGTGGCACTCACCTCTTTGGTCAACCTAGGATTTAGGAGTTACTTTCATGTAACTCCCTTACTACGCTTGGCACACACCCTCCATATTTTGTAAGGGATTAGCCCATAAGTGGCACACATATTTAGTAGACTTATAAGGTCATTAAAGGGATTTTTTGTAACTCTCATTATTCCACTAGCTCTATAAAAGAATTTCTCCTCTCTTCGTTTTCTTCATCTTAGAAACTTATGCTCTGTCTAATTTTTCTATTTTATGCTTTCATGGAAAGAAGTTTTTAGGCAAGTCTCTTAAAATTATCTTGTTAATTTTTTTCACTGATTTGTTCTATTTTCCCACTTCCAAAATCTTTGTCTCAATCTTGGCTTGCATTTGAGAGGTAACTTGCTTATTTAATTTTCTGCACTTCTTTTTCAAATTTATAAATATTTTTAGTTAAATCCTTTATGGTATCAAAACCAAGTTCATTTTTTTATTGACATTTTTAATATTCTATAGGTTGTAGAAAGGATTTTGGATTTTTTTTGCAAGGTCTCTACCCTTATATTTTCATATTAAATTTCTTTCCTTCTCATTTTTTAAAAAAATTGTGGCTCTTAACTCCTTTTACAAATTTTTTTATAGTGAAAGTATTTTACAATTAATTTTTTTTGCTTTAATTTTTTTTCATATTTAAAAAAAAATCTGAGGATTATGAAATACATATATATTATTTTTTTCTACCCTTTCCTTTAACTCTATATTTTTTTGGGAAAGGGAGAGTAAGAAGGAAATTTAATGTGCTCATTTTTTTTAATAAAAAAAATATTTTTGTGATCTTTTGTCTTTTAAATTAAAAAACATATATATTTTTATGTTTCTCTGCTAATATTTTTTTTCAAGGAATAACAAGTTTTTTTTAATAAACAAAAACACATTCTCTTTGTTTTCTTTGTTGAAGGGAATGATAACTAGGATTCTTTGGTTTTATTGTTAAAAACAAAATTAATCTGGTACCTATAGAAATTTATTCTTACTCTTTTTTCTTAATTCAATTCAAATAACAGGAAATACATAAAAAAAAAATATATTTTTTCTACTCAAATATTCTATAATGTTTTGCAGGTTTTATTGTACCAGTAGTCTATGCTTTTCCTTCTTGCAAAAAATATTTAACTTTTTCATTTCTCCTCTTGCTCCACCTATTGATGCATCCCCCCAAACCCATGTTTTTTTATTTTTTAATCTCTTCATTCTAGTCGTATGATTGACCATAAGGATCCATACGACATCCATACCAAACCGTAAGAACCCCTCATAAGTATATAAGGTTGTTATTTTTAATTTCCCCCCTATCTTCTTTCTAGTTGGGCATTGTTGCTAAAATATGGTCTTCCTTCTTGCTTCTAGATCCTCCCTATAGCTACATTTGAGAAACAAAATCATTCTCTTAGAAGTATATTTTTTTAATGCCCATCTCATGTAATTTTTAAAATCAATATGATTGCTTAGTTTTGTTTCTAAATTTAGGGTTTTTATTTTAATTTTCCAATTTCATTTTTAAAATTCATAACTTTATTTTTTATGAAAGTTTTTTTTTAAATAATTTAATTTTTTCTAAGGGAATTTTTTTTCAAAAAAAAGATATTCAATCGTTTTGTAATCTTGTCTTTAAAAAAAGGGAATTTTTTAAATATTATAAAGTTTATAAAAAAATGCATTTTTTTCAGAAAAGATTTTTTTATATTTTAAGATCAAAACCCTTTTTTAATTTGGTTAAAATTTTAAAAAAAGTTAGTGGACATTATTTCTTGATTTAAATTTAGACCATTTTTGGCAATTAAATTTTTTAAATAAATTTTTTAATTTAATTTGGCTCCTTTTGTTTATAAGCTATTTATTTGTATTCTGGCATAATCATTATTTTGTGTCCTACCCCTTCTACACCGTCTATATTTCAATAATTTTTTTGTCTTTTCACTTTTAAGTTCTTCGGTGAGCTTTCAAGACACAATGACTAAATTCCCAAATTTAAACTCACATCCACCAATTATCATTTATGAAAATTATATATGCAATACATTTTTATGTTCAAATATTTGGTACATATAGTAGACAACATGGATCGTTAACTGGACACTAAGACTGCCTCTACTGAAATAAAAAAAACGGTAAGCTAAAAATGATGAGGCCTTAGGATTGATTGGCATTACCATGACCCCTGAATTACATATCTATATTAATGGTTGTTCTATTACCTCTACTACTTGGTCTAAAATTAAATATGTTTATGATGTTTTGAATGAATCTCATAAAATTCAAATTCAAGATCAATTATCTGATTTAAAATATAATAATTTCAAATCTATGGATAATTTTTTGATTAAATTTCATTTGTTATATTTTCAACTTACTGGTTTAGGCATTAAACATTCTGATTTAAATTTGATTCATATTATTATGAATAAATATTTGCCTTAACCTTTTCAATAGTTTATTAGTAATATTCAATTTCAATTAGCTTTTTATACTGTATCTATTATGTTGAATTCTGAATTATTTTGTACCTTATTGCATCAAGAAAAGCATAAATTGATTCAATTTAGTAGTCTTAAGACTAATAAACATGATTTTATTTTTAAATACCAACATAATAATGGTAAAGAACATGCTAATTCTAACAATACACATGATAAGAAAGATCAAAAATCTAATTCTAAACCTAAGAAAATTTTAGAGTGTAGTTATTATGACAAAAACACTCATGATGAAGATCACTGCTTCAAAAATAAACGTGACATAAAAAATGAAAATCTTAAAATCAAAGACAATGCTATTACTATTAATAATAAGACTTAAGAAAAACAAAATTTTAATAGTAAAGTTTCTTTACTTGTGCTTTGAATGCTTCTATTATTTAATGGATTGTTGATTCTAGTGCTACTCAGCATATGACATATAAGGCTTAATTGTTTACTTCTTTATCTCCAGATCTTTTTAACAATCATTTAAGTCTTGTAAATCATGATTCTTACAATATTAAAGGCATAGAGAATGTTAAAATACTTAATGATGAATTGCGTGATGTCTTGTTTATTCTTGATTTAAAATTTAATTTACTTTCCATTCCTCAATTTTGCAAATAAGACTATAAATTAGAATTTATTAATGATACTTATTATGTTAAATATATAAATAAATATTTTTAAGTAGTTACTATTGATTTTTTAGACAATGATAATTTATTCAAATTTATTGTATTCTCTTCTCCCTCATCATCTCATGATTTTCTTGTTTTTAATGATGCTAATGTGTGTCTTGAAATAATAGGTCATATCAATCACCAAAGTGTTGCTCTCATGAACAAACTGAATATGGTGCAAGGTTTTCTTAAGATTTTTCTCATTACTTCTACTTATAATGGTTGTATAAGGGTATGTACATGGAGTTTGGAGACAATTTTGTGGACATACCTTGCAACATGTACGTGTAATAGCATAACACATACATGTTACTTTTATAACATGTACATGTTATAACAAATAACACATACACATTATAACAAATAACACATACACATTATTGAAGTATATAGGAAACGTACATGTTCCTATATACTTAAATAATGTGTACGTGTTATTAAATCTATAAAATAAAATATATATTATTTTATACATTTTATCATTCACATTTTCCTGATTCTCATTCAGATTTTGGCTGCAAGATCACATTTTCCCCTCCATTCACTAGATCGATGATACCACCATGAAAAAGAGGTATTTTTAATAGATTAAATCATTTTTTTTAAATCTTTTTTTAATGTGAATTACAAATTCATTTTTTTATTTTTATGCAATAGGTCAACATGCTCCACATAACTCTCAACCTAATACTCCACCTAACCCTCCTAACCTTCTTAACCCTCCACCTACCCTCATATAGTTCCTCTAGATCCCACAAGTAGTTAGGAAGAATTAGTTGTTCACCTAGTGGAGAAAAAAATTGTAATTTAGTAAATAATTAGGAGAATGAGGAAGCCCACTTCAATAAACACCCACCACACCTATTTGTACAAAAACCTAGAGTTAATATTAGGTCAAATTGACTTGATAATGAATCAAATTGATAGATAGAGGTCATATTAGGATAGTTTTAGGGCTTATTATTGTGATAAATTGTTAGAATCTAAGGTGAAAAAATAAATATAACAAAAGATCAAATTTTTGCCTTATTTATCAACCTGACCACCAATGCCCCATTTCTCATAATAACCAAATATTTTCCAATCCACTGATGCCAACATAATTTGATTAAAGCAAATTTTTTGAAATAATGGTGGATGGTGTTTGACTATCTCCATTCTAATAACTATGAGGTCCCTTTATAATTTTTGAGGAAACTCTATTGTGAGCTTTTCCTCAATCAAATTCCAAACTACTTTGACTATGTTGAGTTTTAAGGGCAAGAGAAAAGCTCCAAACATGATCGATCAAGTGCATGTCTTGAACCTAATCAACCTAAAAGGATTCCTATTCAAAAGCCACTTCATCTAGAGGTTCCCTCTATAGTGACATATGTTGTGGAGATATAGACTTTTCATGTTCTTAGTGTGATTACTTAAACACTCATTCATCATATGAGTATACTTTCAAAGACAGATGCTTAAGATACTCATGTTAGTGGTCAATCCTAAACCCACCAATGTCATGTTATCATGATATATGTACTAGACCTTTAGATGATGATGGTGGCACTTTAGGGGGCTTAGAGGATGTGGTCTTGACCAATGAGTTGTTGGCTCACACATTTAGTTTTGATACATTGGGAGTCTCTACACACATGCAAGTATCTTCTATATAAATTTATTGTTAAATTTTTAAGTTATATTTTCAATTTAAAAATGTAAAAACTAATTTACATGTTTAAATTAAATAATATATATATATGTATTTTTTTATGTTCCAGGAGGAGACGTTGCCTTCTACATCACAACTAGGTAGTGGGCTAACCCTAGCTACTATATCTATCTGTGTCAATACGACACTAAATAAATCTATAGATGTCAAATTCCATGTGAATATTAAATACTTTAAATGTACATTCATACACATTAATTACACCCTTAGTATATTATGTTAATGAATTTATATCAAATACCTAATATAATTTTATTAGATTTTTTATTATTTGATGTATTAATATAAATTGGTGTAATTTGTTAAAAACTCATACTCAATCTCAACTATATTTTTAGTAACCAAAATAATGAGTTAAACATTTTTTTGATATCCCATTATATGTGTTTTCCATAACAGGTCTATCTTAATAAGTAGGATATATATATATATATATATATATATATATATATATATATATATATATATATATATATATATATATATATATATAAGTAGGATATATATATATATATATATATATATATATATATATAATTCATTTCATAAAAGTTGTTTGGTAGAATATATTTTTATCAATTTTTCCATCGATCATAGAATGTCTTCATCAATATGCACACCACTTCTTTATTTTTTAGAGTAGCCTCATATCTAGGCACTTGATTCCTTGTTATCCTAATCACATATAGGGGTTCAATCTATATGATCGATATCTAGAATGGCCATAGATAGTAATTCAATTCCCATCTTAATTCCATCTGAGAATAATAATTTCATCTCCATCTATGGAGTTATAAATTTAGGTGGCATAGCCTCTTGATCCCATTGTACCTAGTCAATTACATTGGTTTATTTACAGAGTACATCCATCATATCCCATTGGTTTGTTGGGAGATCATCGACTATAAACTATAGCCTATAAGTATATGGCATAGGCCTTGTGACCATATACAAATAGGGGATGTCAACCCCATATAGATAGATGGAGTTGAGTAGTTTGTTACCACCACCTACTTAGGGGGACCAAATACCTAATATATATAGTTTTGGGAGAGGTTCTATCTATATCCATTGATGTAAACCGATATCAACTTCTATACCAATCTTTGCCTATATCCTTTCCTTTCAGGGTTCTCCTTTATCCATTAATAACTCATTCCCTCAGTCCTTTGGGTAATCAAATAACAATGATAATATTAGTAAAATCAATCCTTCAACCTTATTATCACTCTCTCTCTACATCCTTGGTTATGTCACTAACTTAAACTATCTATCTACTTACCTCTCACATATACCTTTCTAATTTTACCTTCAACTAGCCCTATTTTTTGGTAAAGATCCTTATTGGGAGCATCTGAAAGATCTTCCCCAAAACTAATTACACATTTAAGGACTCATTTGTCCCATAAAATTCCCACATTAAGCTTCTAACACAACTTTCAAGGAAATTTATACTTCCTTTTTTATGCCTCTCACCAATTATCCCTCCATTTGTTCAAACCTCCTTAGTACGAAACATGTACAAGCTTTATCTATAATATATTGACCTTTATATATTACCATTTGTATCATTTACTAAGTCAATCATTTTTTAACCCCCTTCTTTGGACAAATTATCCTATTTCTATATCACCTCTTCTCCCTTAAACCTTCTCTAGGTTTAAAACTAGATCATATTGTCATTTACATACTTTTTCATACCTGAAAAGCCTAAAACCATGTCCATTAGTGATAATACATTAAATAATGCAATATTACAAGTTTTTGTAAATTTTTAATGATCAAATCTCATTTTATACACTAAACCCTAGAATTAGGGTTTTTAAACCATTACTAGGGCCAAGAGCACACTAAAGTGGATAAATTTTGTCTTAGTGGGTTTAAAAACCCCAAACTTTTTTCATTGGGTCTAAACTGACTATATATAACTTTATAATTTAGATAACAAGTTCTAAAATCCCATAATCAATTATAAACCAAAAACTCTAAATTTACCACCCTACCTATACACATAAGAAAATAGGGTACAAGGTTACTTTGTCTTTCCTTCAACTCCCAAATGCTTACAACCTAATATGGGAGTCTATATACTTCCATTGAATATATCATACCCCTTAAAATCTTAATGGAATCCCAAACTAGTTTCAACATAATATAACTCAATCCTTTGACTATATGTTACCCTTTAGCAAATAGGGTACTCAAGGATTATTTCCTCTTTCAATGTCAAAGAACTACAAACCTATATCAAGATGTGATCTCCATTTATATGATCATTCATAATCCTTATTTAAACTCTTTACAATCCATAACAAGTTACAAGACTAAACACAATACACATAATTTCTTAGTTTACAAACTAGATGTTTTCTAAGAACAAGGACTATGGACAAATAGAATTATACAACTTCTTGACCAATTAGATTCGTAAAAGTAATATTCTAAACACTCTTATGCATGTTCCTTAGTTAAAATTCCACATAAATTTATACCAAAAGAATAAAATTCTTGGACTATAGTTGAATCTTGGACTGTATGCAAGACTAAGTTTGTTTGCAACTGGTTATATCAACAAATTGTCCAAGTTATTTATTATTAGGCTATTTTTTTAGTTGATTACTAGGGTAGACACTTCTCCATCATTACGAGTTGATATAGACTCAATAATTATTTTTATAATGCCATCTACATAGGAACTCACTAAGGTATGTATATTCACTTGTAATTTCAAATTAGAATTTAGTACTTTTGTTTTAATAATTTTATTATATACTTTGGAAAATATAACTTGTATGCACAATTGTATTATGTATGTAGGGATATCATATGACATTCGATATACCAATTAAGATGACTACTATGATAGCTCCTAATGTTTCTTCATCATTTGACATGCTTATTCATGTAGTTAAACCTGACATTAACCTAGTCAAGCATCGATGAGAAATTGAGGAAGATCATGAGAATGAGGTAAGTGCGTGTATAAATTATTTTTTAAAATATAGTTTAAAACATGATTTTTTTAACTTGGTTTCATGTATACTTATTAAACTTAAAATAATTTTTGTATTTAAATACGTTCAACTGCAAGCGAGCTATGAGCATAGTACCTAAAGTTGAACCTTGGAGTAATCTAAAGCATTAAATATATCTCCATCTACAAGTAAGGCATCCTAAGGAGGGTTATTTTTTAATAATGAAAAGTGAGGGATATTATTTAACTACTAGGATGTTGTATATGATACATTTTTTTATATGCCTATATGGAAATATACACATTTTTGGCATATATGACGTATTCCCCCGATATTAGATACTATGTTGTTAGACATGATGTAATTTTTTGTATGACTATATAGAAATGCATGTATTATTAAAATTGTATGACTATATATGGCATTCATACATGACATTATTATTTTGTATATGAATACTTAAGACAAACAATGAATTAAATCTTGTTTGAATCACTTGTGTTCAAATTATTGTAAATGATTGGTTTTGAAGTATTATTAAGGATTACAAATGTTATGAGATTGAGAGTAGCTTGTTAGGATAATGTTTCAAATTAGACCATTATAATAAATTAAGATCCAATTGGCATTCACTTGCTATGGTTTTTTATGGTTTGTTATGATATGATATACTTTTTTACGCTATGCTTTGTTAGGATAATGTTGCAAATTAGACATTCACATGATATGGTTTGATTTGAGTCTTCTTTCATAAGCTATCTCCTTTTTTGACTCTTTGGACTTAATTTAGATTCTTACACCTAGTACTTATTCCTTGTAGTCTTAGTATCACCTCCTTGATGTAATTTATCTCTATCCATACATATTTTACCTCATTCCATTCATGTCTCATTTGCAAATTTCCTCTCATTCTTTTTCTAGTTTCTTCCTATGCACCTTCTTTGCGTCTGAAAGACCAAATCTTGGTCTATGTTTCATGATCTCAACCTATTATCACATATGTTTCTAGATGATCATAACATACCTTATATAACCCCATTCAAATACTGAAACAATATCATGCTCTCATTCCACACCTTATGGACACAATGCTCTCTCAAGTCTTGTATCCTTTTTTACTTTATTTTGCCTTGTACGGAAATGTTATGATTTCTCAAGAGATTAGAAGGGTGTTCATACGTATAAACTATTATTTTTCATGTCTATCTCAAATTTTATAGATCAAATTCACCTATAACTAGCACTTCCTTTATTGGCATACACTCATTTAGGCCTAATTAGCCCTATTCCAAACCCTCAGTCCAAGAATTTGTACACATTCATACAATCTCAAGTCAAAAACTTTTTATTTACCCTATATATGTATAAGGGAAAAATATTACAAAGTTTCATTAAATTTCCATAGTTAAATATCTGATAATGCCTAAAGCTCACTAATCTAGGGTTTTCCATGCCCTATACATACTCTCCAAAGGACCAACTTGACCTTCCCACTGAACTTATTTTTTTGAAAAAAATACTCATGACATCTAAAACATACCAATTTTACCTTTCCATTGAAGGCCCCAGGTCTTCCTTGTACCTATTTTCCAATTTTGCCTAAGTAGGACTATACGGTCTACTAGACATAATTCATGTTCTTAAAGATTATTTTCCCCTATGACCTTATTGCTCACACTTGACCCCATTGTCACATATAATATTGATGTTTGGACATATATCCTCCAATAGACTTATCTCAACATTCAAACCACCTTCAAAACTTGAATTAGGTAAGCCATACATTTAGTTATCATAATTATGATTGCATTATGTTAAATTTATATGTTGTGTGCAAAGATGTTTTCTGGGTATAAGTTTAGTGGATTGGCATAATTGATCCATCTTTTTTCTTCTCACCAATTTTTTTTTGATAATATCTTCTACCTCTAACTAGAAACTTTTCCTCTGGAACTAATAGGTGTAAATCCACCACTTTGAGCACATCTATAGAGGAAAATTACACATGTTCCAATAACCTTGACATCCACTTACACCTAAAAATGAATTTTCACTACTATTCTGGAGCATGAAAATACTCACAATAAATGTTTTCAAAGTTGAAGTTATGGTCGAAGAACTCATTTTTTGGTGCTTATTGGCTAGAAATTGGAACTACCAACATGTCTGAAGGAGGAAATAACATCTAAGACTAGGTTATCAACCTTCCATCTAGATTGAATCACAAACCCACCACCTATTCTAGGCTCAAAAATGCCCTTTCCAATATAAGAAAGAGTTTAATTTTTAGCCTAATTTTAGGCATGCATAAAACCAAAATTGTAAGTTATATGGAAGAGCCATCAGATATCTTGTGTGCATAGGAAAGTCCTCTCATTTCACCTTGAATCTAGTTTGAATCATATCTAAGAGCATTCTATACCAGAAGTTACAATAAAGGATCCTAAATACAAATTTTTGGTAGTGAAGAGACAACTTCTTGACCTGCAACTAGCAACATAGTGTCCATAACTGGCAAGTTTAAATTTACCACCTTGATTATTTATATATAAGCAAATTACATATGTTCAAATAAACTTGACACCAACTTCTACCCATAAATAATTTTTCATTACTATTTTAGAGCACAAAAACACTGACAACAATTGTTGTCAAAGTTGAAGCTATGGTCTAAAAACTCAATGTTTGGTTCATTTTGGTTGAAACCTGGCACTATCAACATGTAAAAATGGGAGAATAACATATAATACTAGGTTTTTGACCTCCCATCTGGCCCTGATGACAAACCCACTACCCATTTTGGGCTCAAGAATGCCCTTATCAATCAAAGAAAGAGGTTGATTTTTAACCTAACTTCAAGCATGCATACAAACAAAAATATAAGTCATATGGAGGAACCATAAGATATTATGTGTGTGTGTAAAATTCCTATAATTATACCTTGAATATATTATAAATCACATTAAATATAAATCCATTCTATAATTTGCATTAAAGAGTCCTATAATGTAAATTTTTGGTAGTGAAGAGACAACTCCTTGACCTACAATTAGCAACTTTGCCTCTGGAATCAAAAAATAAACAAATGAAAATCCACCACTTTGAGCACATATGTATAGTAAAATTACATTTTTTTCAAGAATATTGGCACCCACTTCCACCCCCAAATGAATTTTCACACCTGTTATGGAACATAGAAACACTGACAATAAATTTTATCAAAGTTGAAGCTATGGTTTGAGATCTCAATTTTAATTGTTTATTGTTTAAAAATAGCACTATAAAAATGTCTAAAGGGTTTAATAACATCTAATACCATGTTTCTTGACCTCTCATCTAGCCTAGATGATAAACCCACCACCTATTTTAGGCTCTAGAATGCCCTTCCCAATACAAGAAAGAGGTTGATTTTTAGCCTAACGTCTGTGATGTATAAAAACAAAAATACAAATCATATGGATGAACCACAATATACCCCATGTGCTTTGGAATGTCTTATAATTACACTCTGAATCTATTATAAATCACCTCTAAGATATATATGTGCCATAATTTATAGTAAAGGGTCCTAAAATACAAATTTTTGTAATGAAGAGACAACTTCATGACCTCCAACTAAAAACTTTGACTCTGTGATTGCTAGGTGAAAATTCACCACTTTGAGAATTTCTATATAGTAAAATTACATGTGTTCCAATAATTTTGACACTCACTTCCACTTGTAAGTGAATATTCACTACTGTTGTGGAGAATGGAAACACTAACAACAAATGTGTTTAGAAGGCTATAAGGAGAAATAAACTTATCATGAGTAATTGTTCAAGGGTGTAAAAATACCATATACTTTTACTAAGCTTCTCTTATCATCAATAATCTAAAATTATTTACTAATAGTGCTGACCATGTGAAGGTGGAAGCTGATTTGGCACCACTAACCTACAAAAGAATGTTAATAAGTAATTAAAGATGAAATTTATGCATGTACTACCTAAAAATTCAAAAACTTTTGGTAAAATTGATTACATCTACATTTTAAAAGTCAACATACCTATGCATTTCAATCCAATGAACCACTTGGATCTATTTTAATCTTGATATTATCAAGAATAGATTCATGGTCTAACTCACGAACTTTCCATTGATTCTTGTTTCGTGGCCTCCCATGATATTTTCACAAATTAATATTCATAGCAAGAATAAAATTTAAATAGTGTATAATCTTCTTATGAGTTTTAATATCTTGAAACAACCATAGATTTTAATTTTTTTATAGGATATCATTGAAGCCAAGTTCTAGTGACTACCATAGATCCAGTCGGATAATCAATGTTTTCTCTATCTACAACCTAGGAGGTCAATTTTTTCTTTCCATCCACACACCAAAATAAGTAGTAATCTATTCACTCTTCATTATACTCATCTACAATAACTATAAAAACATGGCCTACATCATAAAAAATAATCTTTAATGACATTATGGAGATAGATTATGAGAATAAAAAATCCCTAAAGATTAATTTTCTACCTAGCTATACTAGATCAGATATATGGTTAAATTCATGTAAAGATTTCATGTTATTAAGTTACAATACTAGTGGAACCTAATATCTATTTATTGGAATTACAGGATTGGAAATTTATTCATCCACTCACTCTTGTGGCTCACACTCATTTGAAACAAAGTCCATGCATCTAGAACAAAAGCATGCCAAATTCACATATGAATATTCTAAGAACCTACATTTGAACTACAAAATGAGTCAAGCTCACATGAACCAGTTAGAGTCATACAATCCTCATAGTTTACCAAGTCTTTTTCCTTCATTCACCAAAAATTTATATGAACAATAGAATTTGGTTAAGCACCATGACATATGTTTTCGTTACATCAGTTAACCATAGTTTTTGCATCAATCAAATTAACAACATTATCATATTTTAACTCCTCCCTTGCAATGGCTCTTTTTATACATGATCCAGAACCATTATGTCCCCCTTTTCCATGGCCAACCTAAGTGAAACTCTAAATATGTTCTACACTAGTGGTATCATACATCCTACTCAGTGAATAAAACATTTGTGTATTCTTAAATTATGATGTGCAATTGTATGACCAAATGTAATGCCATTTTAAATTAATGTTCCTCTGAGTTAACTATCCGTAGAACTTATCAAAATAACCTTGCACATACTATGTACAATGTGATCAGTCATAACTGATATAGAAATGGTACTCCCTTAATATTTTTTTATCCACCTATATACTATCAAGTGTATGCATGAATGCTATATTCATGAATATGGTAATTTGTGTTGAGTTGTAATACTACAATTGAAATTCCATTTGTGGTTTGAGTGTGTAATTTTCTAAAAATTTGACTACTAAAATAATAAAATCAAGTGGGAATGTGTCCTTTCTTAGATTTAAATTTATATCCAACTATTTAGACCTATGTGTGTGCCTTACATATTCATAAATAATTTTCTCCATGAATTTGACCATAAAACTTGAAACAGGTATCTCTTTCATAACAAGCTCACACCTTTTAGATTTTTTGCCATCTTTTACTTGATAATTCATATATTTTTATTTGCTCAAACAAACTAATTATTTTCCAATTGCACTTGTGAAATCATCATGGATACATTTTTTCAATTTTGGCAATCCACCATAAATGTTGTAATTTCCATCCAAACATGATTTCTTATAAAAGAACTGTCCATCTAGTCTTTCACAAAAAAGATTTGAAATAAATTCCCTAGTTGATTTTGGTGAAACTTCTATGCCACACTTCTATGAAATTTTAGTAGTATGCAAAGTAAAATGAATATGGTGAAAAATATCATAGTGCATTTAAAATTCAACATGTTGCCTACAACAACAAGTGGTGTGTGTGATTTATTTTTACATAAAAAGGTTTAGCCATCTCAAAAAGTCTTTGATTAATAGTAATTTGTGGATGTTTTTATAAAACCATAGAGTGCAATTATGTTTGAGTCATATTTAAGAAATGTTTCAGATGTATTTCAAATTTATGAGAACCAACTTTTCTTTTCACCACATCTCTTGCATTGGGTGAAACTCTTGTATTATCCTTCTAAAATTATGCAAGTAACTGTTTCAAAGTATTGGCCATAGCCTTGTCCTTTCATAGAAGTCTACCAGAGAATGGCCAAAGCTCTTTTGTTTTAGGTTCATTAAGTCTTTTACATCTTTAAATTATTTTCATTAATTTTTTTCTATTTATATCAAGTTTTGACTTGTTTTTGAAATCAATCATTTTTTCCCTATTTTACCACTTACTACACAAGTTATAATTATACATCAGGCATCATTGCAATCTTTGTTGCATGATTTATGACCTACAGTATGATATGCATCATGTAGATTTTCAATAATTTCATCATTTTCATTATCCATGTTAGATGTTCTTAGTCCTAATATGTACATTTTATGTCTCATATTAAGTAATTTCATCAACGAAATAAATAATTAACATCTTTGACTATCATACTCCATTTTATGAAAGAAATTTTCCCACATTTCTTGAGCCAATCTTCTTGAATGGTGATTAGACATTTTATTCTTCATTGATTTCAAAATATTTTCATTAATTTCAATTAATTACTTATCTTTTCTATGCAAAATTCCTGGAGGTGTTTTTAATGATGGAATCCATTCAGAGGATGTTTCAAAATCATTATATGTTTCCATGAAATTTTATTCAAATGTGTCTATTTCTTCATTATGTGTTTACATGAAATTTATTCATTATTAATTTCATAATTATTTGAGTCCATTAAATGTTTTTCATTATTTGTGGGTAACATATCATGCATAGGCTCTTCATTAACACAATCAAAAGCATTAAACTTTAAATGTGAATTTTCAAAATTATTTAATTTTTTATTCTTAATTTAATCATAATTCAATTCATTAATATAAATTTTATTACTATTTAATTGATTATTATCAATTTATATATTATCTAAGGCATTTGTCTCATCAAGGTTAGTGTTTGTACCTTGTCTGAAATGAATTGCTTGCATTACTACCTTGTATTTTTCTCTCAACTATTCTAATTGGTTTGATGTTTTATTCTTCAACTTCTTCCTACTCCCTAAATGTGAACCAAAGCCCATTTTGACAAAATCGACAAATAAAGTAATTCAAATGTGCGGTCTAAAAAAATTGCAACTAAGAATGTACATAGAGTACGTAGGGAACATCTATGGGGATAACAATCTGGATTAGGGATAAAAATAGATGTTAAAAAGTGAGATTTTATTTTTATTCAAAGGAATGTGTACATATTTATATAATGTGTATGTGTTATATAAATGTGTATACGTTGCTTGAAGTATAGGCGTATACTATACAAATAAGTAAAAAGGCTCATATTCAACTATTTTTTCCATTATAATAGTATAACATGATGTAATAACACTCAATAAAACTATAATATGATGTATAAATCCCTAATATGGTGTAATAAGACTATCAGATGTTGCAATAATGCTATCATATCATGTAATAAGGCTCAGTATGATGTAATAAGACTACCATATGATGTAATAAGACTATCATGCAATATAATAAGGCTATCATGTAATGCAATAAGACCATCATACATAATAAATCTCCAATATGATGCATTTAACCTATCATATGATGTAATTAGGCTATCATATGATGGAGTAAGGCTCAATATGATGTAATTAAGCTATCATATGACATAATAAGGCTCAATATGATGCATAAATACCCAATATGATGTATAAATCTCTAATACATGATGCAATGAGGACTAATATGTAATACAAAATGAGCTAATTTTACCTAAAATCCCATAATAGGTCCTTACAAAACTAGCAGAATAATAGATTCACAAATTAACACTAATCACATTAATGAATTTATGCATTTCTGATGAAATCAATGAAATTAGGTGTTATGTTTGTTTAAAAATTAGGATTTAGGGTTAGGGGGTTGGTGTAACAAGTTTATACATGTGTATATGTCATAACATTAGGATTTAGGGGAACTAAATACATGTTCAAGTGATAAAATTAGGGTTTACGATCAATATGTCATGAAACATGACCTAATTTATGTTTAATGGGTTGAAATTGGACACATTTGCATTTGAATATGCATTTCTTATTAAATTAGGGTCAGTTAAGTCATACATGTTGCATCTAGATTATACATTAAATTCGGCCATAAATTTGGTTTAGGGGCTCAACTTTGTTGAAATCACATCCCTAATTAAACCAATAAACTAATTGGTTTAATTCATGATAGATAGAGGCATACTTAATTTTGACCCAAATCATAGATATCGTGATCTTATAGTTATGTCAATAAGGGGTTTATGTTGGCCTCCCATGCCTTTTCGATTGAATTTCCCCTATAATTGAACTTTATTGTGCCATGTGTGTACCTCATACACCCAAAATTATGTTAAATCTATAAGATATGCATCAAATCCTGGATGCTTCACAATTGATAATGTCTTGGGAGGCAAAATTAGATTACATATCACCATGTGTACCTCATACTTGCTCAAAACTATCAACACTATTGGAGGTATTATGTCATAAAATCTTTAATTAGCTAGATATCATAGCCTTGTGAGGCTTGATCTAATTAGATATGTATGCACATGTTTATTTTGTACACACATATATTTGTGTTAGAGATCTAACTATCACTTATCCTAGAAGCATTATATTTGTTGAAGCCTCAGGATGCCCAATCCAATAAAATATTTCAACATACATATGTAGGTTTAGTACACCTAAAGAAGTGTTAGAGTTTTTAGATATTAACATCTTTGATACTTAGACATGTTCCATCACCAAGCTAACCAGTCAAACTAAGGCCTATTCATAAATTTATCATAAATAGATGGAATCCAATAATGTTTAAATATTGACATCGATCCAATCAACTCATGTCTAGTAAATAATTCACACGTGTGGTTTGAGCCTCTAACTTGCCAGTACTATATGAAAATTATCATGTAGATCCCTTTAAGGTCCCATCAAAATTTCAAGCAAGCACCAAACATTATCATTTTTCTACATGTATATATATTCAAATTAGTTATATCCCTCTACCTTGAATTACTTCTAGAGATACAAAAACTTACATTCATATTAATTCCTACATGTAGGAGATAGTACAATTTAGAAATGGATGAGCCTCAACCTCAAATCCCAAGCTGGAACAAGAATTTTGAGACATGTAATACTTTATTGCAATCCACATCATAAGTTTTAAGCTCATTACAATGAAATATAAACAAGATAATTGAAGATATATGTATAAAATATATATAATCTTGAAACCTTTGGTGAGGGGGTGCACACTAGTATACAATTATGATCAACCATCTATATGAGGTGAGAAATTCATGATCCACATGAACAATTATTGGGTCTCTCTACTCAACATCATCCTTGAGAGGAAGTAGGTATCAAATTTAGTAGACATTATACTAGAGATTTAATGTATCTTTAAAAATTTCAATAGTGTTTGATCTATGATAACTTATACATATGTTGTACTTGGTCAATGTCAGGTCTACACCATCCCTTTATTGTTTTGAACAAATTCTCTATTGTAAATAGATATTTTATAAGCTATACATTCATCACTAGGCATGTCATATTAAAACTACATCTTAATAAATTAACCCATCATCATTAATGGATACTTGTGACCATTTCAAGTTTATTGAGCTCAAAACTACATCTTATATAAAACAAAATGCATACCAAACTTGACCAAAATATTTAATAATTTAACATGTAAATACATTTTATTTCCATCATCCTAATTTCATATCTTACCATCCCAATTACATATTAAGGTATAAAATTCTATGGTATTGATAAGCATCAAGTGTTGTCTATCTTTTTTTTAAGCTTATAATTGTTTTGTCCATGGTACACCTAGGACTAATCCCACGTTAAAGACACACTCTTAAAATGATGTGGGAATAGATGGAGTGGTTGATGGTTATCCCATGTGTGATGGAGAGGTAGATGAAGGATGTGCAAAAAATGGAGGATTAACCATATTCTCACAAGAGATCTTAATTTTAAGCAAAATTTCAAAAATGTACTTGAATACATTAGGGGAATCAAGTAAATAATTGTAACAATATAAGGCTCTTGTTATTCATTCAATTGGGACCTATAAATGCACAAATTGAATTATATTCACTATGTGACCTTGGAGGAAACTTAAGTGACTCTATTTAACATAATTTAGGAATGTTTTTTAGACAATCCAAGGAATGATTCATAGGTATTAGTCTCCATTAGATAGAATTATTGAAATAGATATCAAAGAGATGAAATATTACACTAAGGGCTCAATTCTTATTTCTACTTACACAATATTATCTATACTACATATTCCAATTCAATAGGTTTGCCACTTAAACAAATTAGTTCAAAATTTATAAATAAAGGTGTCTGGTCAAAGATATCAAAGAAAAAACAAATGGGTAAGATAGGATTTTATAAAAGTAGGATAATATATATTAGAAACATAAAATTTAAGGGTAAGTAGGATTTTAGTCAACTAAGCTAGTAAGCTATATCTTTGCCCTAGTAGGAGAAAGATCCCAATAGTTGTGCATGTTTCAATTATCAAACAAGGCTCTTGTTAACATGTGTTTTATTGATGAAACATATTGGTGTGTATATTTATATCTTAAAGTACACCAAAATATGAAAATATAATATCTAATACGTTTGTTCAACATTTATTCTATAAAATTAAAAGTAACCAATCACATGTTGACAAGTAAGACTCAAGTATTGATAGTCTAATGCACAACGATTGGTACACTAAAGGTTAAGTTCTGATCATAGGTTTAAAAAATAAATTTTCTGATCTCTTGTAATAAAATAAGTTATACTATAAAATGTATAATTTGTTAGACCTATAAACCTTATCTATAATTATTTAAGATGACATATTGAAATAGGTAAAAATTTCAAAGTCTAATACAATGTTATGGCACCTTATTTCACTATCCAGAGCTAATGGGACCTTTCCCCTATAATAAACATTAAATTTGAAATTTTTCCAGGAGGGAGGCATGGTTAACGGGACCTTTCCCCCATAACAAACATGAAATTTATGTTTTTTGTTTTATGTCTAAGAAACATGTATGTGTTATATAATCTGTACGCATTGTTTATTATGTTATATAACACATACACATTATGGAATGCATATACATTCTATAGTGTGTATAAGTTATATCAATTTAAATTTAAAACCATGATTTTAGGGTTGGAAATGGCTTGAATTTTTGAGGCAAAGGTTTGGTACTATGCATCTACAACCCAAACTAAGAGTTCTAGGAAAAACCAATAAATTTCAATTTCAATTGCCAAATACGCTATGGATTTCAAAATCAAAACTCAAAAAACTATTACCATTATGATGATCAAGTTATCATATTTTTAAATGTATAGTTTTTATAATTTTTGGGTTATTTTAATGGTTCAAACTATATTTATTTCCAATAACACCTTTTTTAGGTAACTACATGCCTCACCCATACATGCCTATTCTTGGATATATAATTTGGTTTTCATTTATCAAAATAGAAAAGAAATTAAATGGTAATAAGATAGGCCTAATTATACACAATCAAAAATAAAAATCATTTTTCATTTTTTTTGAGGTATTTAGGGTGGGTCGCACAAATGACTATCCATTTTTTGTTAGTTTTTAGGATATACTAAATTGCAAAATTAATAAAACAAAATATTCGTAAAAAAAATAATAAAAAAATTGTAACACACTACAAAATATAATCTAAAAATTCACCGAAGGATTTATAACAATATTTAATGATGATTTAAAAATGGTGGGTCACACAAAATGGTACAATTCAATTTCTATTAAAAAAGGAGGTCATCCTTAAATTTTAGATGTTTAACCTATTTATACTTCAACATTTTTCAAATTTTTTTTTTTTTTTGGAAACTAGAATCAAAATACTAAAATCAATATTTTTATACCATATTAATATTTTTAGTGTAGACATCTATAATTATCTATATATTTACATATTTTTTAAATTTTAGAAAAATCATGTCCATGTGTAGGCACTTTTTTGTTCCCAAGTTGGTGTACTTACCCATGGCTGGTAAAATTCATAGATAATTTTTTCCTAAAAGTAAATCTTGACACGTTATTAAAAAGATTAATTTAGTTTATAGTGATATTTTAGGCCCTATGAAAACTCTTACTAATGGTGTTAATTATTCTTTAACATTTGTTGATGATTGCACTAGGTGAGTTTGGATTTATTTATTTAAAATTAAAGATCAAGTCTTAGATACTTTTATTGACTTTCATATTTTTGTTGAAAAATAATATCATTGTTGTTTATACATATTATATATTGATAATGGTACATAGTATGTTAACAATAATTTTATTTCATATTATAAGCAACATGGAATTAAACATGAGAAAATTATTTCCTGCACACTTGACCAAAATTACGTTGTTGAATGTAAACATAGGAATATCACTAAAATGGAAAGGTTTATGTTTTATCATAAAAATATGCATTATAAATTTTTGGATGAAGCCATGTATTGTGTTTTTTATCTCACTAATAGGAATCCCACTAAAGTTATTTTAAATATTACAACTGAAGAAGTTTGGAGTGGTAGAAAACCTAATTTAAAACATTTGCGTGTTTTTAGTTGTGATGCATTTGTTCATATTCCAATTCAAAACTATCAAAAGTTATATTATAAATCATACATTTTTATATTTTTTGCTTATGATTAACCATCTAAAGCTTATAGGGTTTATGATCCTCAAACTAAGAAAATCAAGATTAAAAGGGCTGTTAATATTGCTAAAAAATAGTGTACTTGATTGTGCTTCTAATTTAAATTATCTTTATAATTTTTCCTACTTATTTTCCTTCTTAATCTAATGATGATCATAATAATTTGTCACATAATTATTTTTTTACTCTAATTCCTTGTCCTTCTTCTAGTCTTACTCCACCTAAAGTTATGCCTAAATGGGCCAAGACTACTATAGAAGATTCAAGAAATAATGTTGATCCTAATAATACTCATAGAACTAGATAATTTTTTTGAAATTATGCTTTGATGTCTAAACTTATGCAAAATAATGATCCTCAAACTTTGAAACAATCTCAAGGTCACCCTCATAGGGAAAAATCTATGCTTGATGAATACAAATCTTTGTTTTCTAATTACACTAGGGACTTACATCCTTAACCTAAAGGGTATACTTTAGTAAGTTGTAAATTTTTGTTTAAAACTAAGTATAATTCTACCAATCAGATTGAATAACATAAAGCTATACTTGTTTCTAGAGGTTTTTCTCAAATTGAAGGAGTCAATTATAGTGAAACATGTTCCCCTGTTACTAAAATGGCCAGTATTAAAGTTTTTCTAGCTTTAGATACTCATATGCATTGGCCTATTTATCAAATCGATGTTAAAATAACTTTCTTAAATGGTGACATTCATGAAAAAATTTACATGTCTCAACCTCATAGTTTTATTAAAAAAGGTAATGAAGATCTTGTATTCAATTTAAACAAAGCTATGTATAGTTTAAAATAATCTCCTAGAGAATGGTACTGTAAAATTTATCAAATATTTACAGCTAAAATATTTACTAATAGCTCTAATGATCCTAATATCTTTGTCAAAAATACTCCAAATGGCATAGTTGTCATTATTTTGTATGTCGATGACTTAATCAGAAATGGTAGTAATATTTCAATGGTTTCCTACACTAAAGATGCTTTAAAGAATACCTTTGAAATGACTGATTTGGGTCTCTTACTTTATTTTTTAGGCATTCAAGTTTGGAAAGAAAAGGATATCATATCTATTTCTTAATCTAAATATGCATATGATTTATTATCTATATTTAATATGCTATATTGAAAACCTATTTCTACTCCTTGTAAACTTGGTGTTAAACTTCTTAATGACATGGAAACAAAAAATGTTTATCCATATTTATATAGATAATTAGTTAAAAGTCTAAATTATATTACTCATTGTCATCTTGATATTTCTTTTTTTGTTGGTTTGGTTTCTCGATTCATGTCTAAACCTCAAGCTAATCATTTAAAAGTTGCTAGAAAAATTCTTCATTATATTAAAGGTACTCTAACCTATGCCATCAAGTATACCTAAAATAACAATTTTTATTTGATAGGTTATTCAGATTTTGGTTGGGTTGGTGATCCAAATGATCATAGATCCACTAGTGGTTAGTACATCTCCTTGGATTTTACCACTATTTCACGGAATAGTAAAAAGTAATAAATTGTATCTCTATCTTTCATAGAAGTTGAATATAAATGTTACAATACTATTGTAAAGGAACCTATTTTTCTTAGAATACTTCTTACAAATTTG
>JARHVA010006572.1:867500-870000 GCA_037957365.1 Torreya grandis
TTCAAGGGCAACTCAAGCCCACTTAACATGCTTAGGCCTAATGCCCAAATGAGGAGTGTATTTCATTTCCACAATGAAACTTTATTTAAAACCGATTGGAACATGTACCTATTAAAATTAAAGAATTTTCAAAACTCTTAGAGTTAAAATGAAGTCAAGGTAAAACTATTTTTTTGGTCCAAAACCAACTCAGACTTGTGAAAAAAGCAATAAATAACCCTGAGAGACCATTTTCAATTATTCAAATCTTTATTGAGGATATGCATGGGAGAAAATTGAGTTATGGGATGTTACAAGGTCTGTTATAGGCCATATTTTTTTAATTTTTTGTCATGTTGGACACCCCAAAATTATAAACAATTGTTAAGCATGAAAAGATGCCTAAAACCCTATTAAACCCTTACTAAGGACCATTCTTGGAAAATAGAATTGTAAAGATACTAAAATGGAACATTTTTCCAAAAATATATGTTATAACTTGTATATTACATCCATATGATGCTCTAAACCTTTTTATTTTTATGGAATTTTATGAATGGGGGCAGAAATAAGCTTTTCCTCATGGTTTTATGTGTTGTGCATGCTACAAGAAGAATTAGGAGATTAAAAAATGTTTGGGTGGAATATTAAAAATTAATATAATTTCAAATATTCATTTAATTTCATGAATCAACCTCTAAGTGCCCAACTAGGTCCTTGAACTCATCTAGTCAAAGCTGGCCTAATGCACAAGCTAGAGAGAAGGTAGAAAATCTTCAAGTAAATTAATTTTAAGATGACATTAATAATTATAAGGATATGGGGTGTCTTAAAATTTATAATTAATTCAATACCAAGAAATTTAATGGATAATTAATGATAATTTTGAAGCCAAATGTGTAAGGTGCATGGAAGGGTAGTTTCTAGGACAAAAGATGATGATGTCTCTCTACCAGGTGATTCTAGAAGACCAGAGAGGAAATCAATGCATGGATAGGGATGTGTGAGATAATAAAATTCAGATACAATAATTTTAACTTCTATATATCAGTTAAAAGTCACTCAAATAGTCCTAATCATGAAGCCAATTTTATGTGTAAGAAAAGGAGTTTTGGGCCACTTTGCATAAGTTTGATGACTTAAATTGACATGTGTAGCTCCTATCGTTACATATTTCATCACATTTTCTTACCACATGCACATTTAGATCCTTTGATTATCTTAACAATTTTCATTATGACCCTTGGACTTCTCTTTCTCTCTCTTGCAAACTCTATAGGACTTGGCCATTTTGGCATTATATTCTATGTTACACCTGAGTGTGGAAAAGCCCTAATTAATTGTACACCTTTTGAAAAATAAAATGACTAAGTGTCATATATTCCATTATTTTACTTATTGTTTCTACTTAAATGTGTGATCCTTCATAAGTGAAGAGTAAGGATTCCTTCGTATGTTGCTCATTTTTTTCACATATTTGCATCTCCTTCTTGCAGGGCATGTAATGTGCTCTAGGAGATATCAAGATTTAAGTGATTTATTATGTTTATTGGTTACCTCATAAGCCTCTTTTCTATTCCTCCTATATTTTTACATTCATATATAACCCCATAATGTAATATTGATGCAAGAAGACATTTGTTGGAGAGTGTATGTTTTAGTTGTCCTTCAATTTTTAGTGTGAGATACATATGGTTGGATGTCATAAATATGTTTGGTTTATCAATTATATTATATTAGTTTAATTTTATTCATCATTATCCATTTTCACCTTGAAAATTTAGTATTAGGTCCAATCCTAAGTGGTACATGACGGGAACTAGCCCTATCTAGAGATTCACCTCATTTCTTAGGCTACCCACAAGCCTAGAGGTGATTCCATTGTGCCACTTGGATGAAAAAAGGATTTTCCTCTCCTAAAATGGTGAAAATAAAAGTGAGAAAAATTATCATGTGGGTTATTTCATATATTTTTTTGGTTTTCCTACTTCAAAAATCTTTGTCTCAATCTTGGCTTGCATTGGAGAGGTAACTTGTTTATTTATTTTTTGCACTTCTTTGTCAAATTTATGAACATTTTTTGGATAAATCCTTCACTTAATAAAAAATATAAATGATATAATATTTTTAAATAACAATAGCTATAAATGGAATGTGCAATATTGATCAAGTGAGGTGGGATCTCTTTTTTGGCTATGAAGGACTACATGCACAATAAAGATAACTTGTATAAAAACTGATTAATAGAAACATGGATGAACTACCTAATCTGGGATCAGTTCTAATAAGTGGTACACTTATTTCAATATATCTCAGTCCACTATTAATAAATTAAGAAAAATAATAACATGAGAAGTTATAAAATAGATAATTCATGTAATAAAGATATTAATCCTAATTTTCCTCTTTGGTTAATTTAGCAATTTAGATAAATTAATCTTCCCAATAGGCAATAAAAAAATCTAATTCATTTGAAATTAAAACTAATGATTCTTCCCAATATTTAAATATTGGTGTCCAA
>JARHVA010006572.1:872500-881876 GCA_037957365.1 Torreya grandis
ACTAGTATGCGAGCATTGGTGTATTGACCCTAATCAAGGAAAAATTGATAGCCTCGATAGGTAACACTTTGATAATTATCTATGGTTCTATGTTTTTTTAATCATGTTTGTGATCCATTTTCCGTGGATAATTTTCCCATTATATTCCTAAAGGGAAACATAGCATAATTATTATAGATGTGGTTACTAATTATGTTCAGCATGTTGATAATTCAAGACTATCAATTGGAATAATTTTATTTGGTTCCCATATATACAAACTTGTTGTAACCCATTAATGTCATAGAAGGTTAAGGTTAACATTTTTAGTTGCATGTTATGAGTACTCTAAGTAAGTATCAATCACTTTGGCAAGTAAGGTTTGGGTCCGTTATGCATTCAAATGTGTATTCTAATATGTAACTTCAAAAAAAAATAGGGTTATTTAAATAACATGTATTAGATGGTACTAAGTCATGGTCATTTACATCCCATTGTGTTATTATTTTTTGTCACTATTGGTCTCACCCTATTTTGAGTATGAATATTTTATTCTTCTTCCCTATTAGGATTATTAGGTTTTGGCATAGTTGTTCCTCTTTCCTATTATTATGTGCTTGAGATCATTTTCTTTTTTAGTTATCCTACACAGGTGTCATTAACATTTCATGAATAATCTATAAGGAAGTGGTTTAACCTTTTAGCCTATTATGCTATTGGTAGGGGTTTGTCTAGACCTGTATGGGTCTTTTGACCTTGGAGATCATCTTTCGTAACCCCTTCATGGGAATCTGACCACTTGGGCTTCGATAAATTTAATGATTTTATTAATCATTATTTTATTATTTATATTAATTATTATCTTATGATCATACTTATTATTTACTAGTATCAATCTCGGTTGGACTTTTAAGATTGATTTATTAATATTATTACATTGATAACATTATCAATTTTGTTAATTGCACTTATAAATGATTTTAGTGTTTATTCTTATATAATTGATTTATGCCTTGTTAATTAGTTATTTTAATGATTTTGATAATTAATAATTATTTAATATTATTGTTATTACTTACTTAATGTTTTGCCATTTCATATTGGACTTATGTTTTATTGTTTTTGCAGATCAACCTTTAACACTGGTCATTTTATTATTAATTTTAAATTTTTATTAAGAAATATTTTATGGATTTTGCTAATACCTTGTATTATTTAATCAATCCCATTGTTATTATGTTTTTATTGGAATTGTGAATTAATTAACCAAGCTATTATTTTATATTGAATGGTGTGCTTGTTTGGGAAAAGAGAAGCATCCTATATTTTATTAGATTGGAGAAGAAGATGGTTGCATAGGGTGTCTGGGAGGTTATTCTTTGATTTATTTTATGTGTTCAGTATAGTTTTAGGGATTCCATTAACCATCCATGGGGAAATGGTTTTCATTTGGGTTTTCATTTTTTCAAAGAATGGGTGAAGGGGTCAAAACCCGAGGGGATAAATATTAATTTGGGGAGACTCCATAACTTTCCCCTATTGGGGGATCTTGTTGTTGGGTCATGGGACATGGCTAGAGATTATGAAGGAAGACATGGGGTTCAACCCTAGAAGATAAAAGAGGATGAGCATCACTAGGGCGAGATATGTCAAAAAGGGGAAGGAGATCGTGCCTCCTCTTTTAAGGCTAGCTAAAAATAATGACCCTAATTTGGTTTTTCATGTGATTTTTATATGGCATAGTGATTAAAATATCTCTTTCAATGAGTGATTAAAAATGATATAGTAGCATGGGGTTTGATCTTTGTTGGTTGGCATGTCAATAGGAGGGTGTTCTTTTTTACCCAATGTTGGAAAATAAGTTAAAACAAAAAGGAAATATTGTATTTTCACCTCTAATCCATGAATAATACCTAAATACATTGTATTCTTGGGTTTTGAATTAAATAGTAGTTGTATGAAGATATCTTATTACCCTACATAAAATGGTGGTTGGGCCAAAACCTTAGGGGTAGAACAGGGGTTGGGAAATTGGTGTGGAGAGAATAAGGGTATTATTTAAGTGCTTATGTGGAAAATAATCTAAACAATGAAAACATGATATTTTCCCATTATCATTAATCAATGTTAGAATGCTCCATATACACGATCTAGGAAAGAAATGATATATGCGTGAAGGATACCATGCTCATTTTAATACATAATTAAAATTTTATTTCAAATTTATGGTTCTAGCTTTAGTTTTTTGTATTACAATTTGTTTGTTTAGATATATTATTACTCTAAAAGGAGTGGAACTACATTGGAAAATATGGAGCCATTGATAAAAGAGAAATTGACTAGAGTGGCAACCAGACTTTTATCCATGGCAATCTATAACTCTTTGGGTATGATTATAATTATTTTCATAATGTAAAATGTTTTCTCTACATTAATTTTCTAATGGAATTAAATCAATGGTTTTTTAAAATTTGGGAATATACTCTAAGATTATGTATTAACCAAATTACTTACATTGTTCCCAAACTAGTTAATTGATATATTAACCATTATTCTCCATCTGGGTTGATCATTATGGCTTGTTTACATTGTTAATGTTTTTACAAATATCATATGTAATGTGGATAGATTTATCTAGATCTCAATTCCCTCCATTTAAGTGTTAAGTTCATGTTTCTCTAATACACTATGCATATCTCCTTGCCATATTTTGAATTATGGTTTACAATAAAAACTAATTGACCTCTCCTGATTGTAAAACCCTACTACACTACTATGGTCTGAGTGGAATTTTATTCAAATTGGTTGGGTTAAAATTATGAGTTATGGGCTGGTAATTGGGTTATTTCATTTTGATTGAGTGATATCTCTTTATTTCTCAGTTTTATATTTGATGAATTAATAGAAGGAAATAATTTTGGATGTACATGGTCACTTTTAATCCAAACTAAATTTAATTTATAATAATTAATGTTAAACTTTACCTTAATTTTAATCAATTGAGTTTATGGGGCTATGAGAGGTTGGTTCCATTGAGTTTAATTATTTTATAATTGGATAAGCCTTTTGAGATGAGATTTGGACCTTCACTAGACCTTTTAGTATTATGAATTGGATATAATATACCCTAGTTTATGTTTTATGTTATCCTCTATAAATATCCAATGTATGCCTTGGGCATTACTTAGGCTAAATAGCTCAGTTGAGTGTTATGGATCTATGTTGATTGTAATATTTCTTTTCTCCTTTTTCATGGTTTTTCTAAGTCTTTATTGGTGGCTCAATATTATGTTTACACCTCTTACCTCACTTGAGTCCATAGTTACCGAAACCCTCCACCAAGTTGATGGTTGGTGTGGTAAGGGCCACCGATGGTTGGACTCATAGGTTTGGTTTGAAAGTGTGTTCTATCAGAGTTGTTACCAAAATCTGGATAATGCGAGTGCAATGGAGACATGATCACACGATATGAAGCAAGTGCACACCACATAGATGTTAAAGCAATTTGAAAATTACACAAGAAAAGCCAATATAAACAAGTCCATGTCATATCTGGTGTAAACTGATCCATACGAGAAGTCTACTCATGAATGATGATTGCAACTTTCAAAATTATTTTTCTTTTTTTTTAATGTTTCACAATGGGTCTTTTGATACTTTTTTGTTGTTGGGGAGGGTTGGGAAAGATAATCAATACAAAAATCACACAATAAATTTCTATGGTTTGAAAAATGCTTTACTCAACCATCCTTCAAAGGAGAGGTATAAGTTTGTGTGCTTTGTTTAATGATTTTGGTAGTTATCCTTTAAAGGAGTAGTCTATCTTAGTAAATTAGCAATTGTGATATGTTTTCGGCAATTGTCCTTTAAGGGAGTAGTCTAAAAATTCTAAGAATGACACATGATTATTTTTTGTTATGACTTTGTTTTTGATTTTACTTGACATAGACTTGTTTATATAGGATTAAAGGTTATCCTTTTATGAAGGTAAAAATAAAATCACAAGGAGATTTAGTAGGTTTGAAAAAGTTTTAGGTGACATGAACCATGGGAACCCATCCTAAGAAAAGGGAAAAAAGCATCATCATAATCATGCCATGCGTAGAGCCGTAGTACCCATTATTCAAGATTAGACTATGAGTGTGACGGATAATCACATGATTCAGTTTTTATTAGTTGACATTAAAATATGGAGTTGAATGTGGTTTGAATGAAAAGGATGAGCTGAAGTTAGACAAAAGGTGATTTTGATCCTTTTTAACAAAAGAAAAGATGTAGATGTGAAACATTGAGGGGCCCAGTCTCTGGGTTTACCTCAAGAGAGGATAACTGGAAAGTTGTTGATTTGTACTTGTGTGTTATGATATAAGATCTAAGCCAATTGAAATCAAACTTACCTCAGTTTATTTTATACATACTAATGACATATTTACTTTCCTTTAGGTGAGGTCTATGACATTAAATTCTTATACCTTAAGGTGTTTGTTATAAGCATACTTAGTTCTCTCTTGATAGACACGAAGGTCAGTAAGGGATGCTAAATGATGTTCATCAAGTAGCTCAAGTTGGGATAAATGTTATTGACGATAATTACTTTAAAAAATGAGATCTTGTAAGGATATTCAAAGAGAGAGAATTTGGAATTTGAGAAGTAAGACAACTTCTACTCCAAAAACCATAGAGAAAGGGGTAGTACCCATAGGGGTTTGAATGATAGTATGATATGCCCATAAATCGAAGGGGATGTGTTAATACCAATCCTAACTTGATGTATAAACAATTTTAGTTATCATGTTGTTGGGAGTTTTGTTAGAGGTTTCTACCTATCCATTTACTTGAATATTATAGGGTGAAGATAAACATAACTTGATGTTGAATGCATTACAAAGACCTTTGAATTGTTTTTTTTTAAATATTTACCACTGTCAATGATGATTTTGTGACAAACATAAAAATAAAAGATGATGTTATGGTTGATGAAGTTGATAATATTTTCACCTTTGGTTGAGATAGGAGGAATATCTTATTCCTATTTGATAAAGTACTCGATCATAGTGATGATAGAGTGATGTCACTATGAAGAATGGGGATTAATTTCACCAATAAGTTCTAGACCTCATTATGAGAAGGGCTAGAAATCTAAGGATACGTGAAGACTATAGCTAGGTGCATGGTGTAAATTGGCATGTTTTTGACATTCGATAGATTTTTTTACATAATCATAGTAGTCTTGGTTGAGGGTAAGATAGTAATAACCAAGGTGAAGGATGCATTTAATGATGATAAGGCCATTAAAATATCCCCTATAGATCACATCATGCATTTCTGTAATATCATGAGAAACTTCATAACTATATAGGTAGTAGAAGAGGAGACCATCAAATCCATGTTTAACAATAATTTCCCCGTATGGTATAATGTGATGTACTCTAGATAAACACTCTTCTAGCTTTCCTAGAAAGACTAAATAGAATGATGGCAAGGTTGAGATAGTCAAAGGTTTGTTGATACCAAAGGTTGGGTTGGGTCTCCTCCATGTGAAAATTGGGTAATTCTATGGATAATGAAAGATATCTTAGATTCATAGGGTTTAGATGGGATCTAAGAGGTGAGGGAAGACATCGTATTGGAAAACTTGCTTATAGATTGTGGGGTGAGTTGAATATAGTAGTGTTCAAATGATTCTAAGAGTTGGTAATCTAATTATTTATACTATTATAAAACATCATTATTAAACTGGTAAGAGACATTGATTTTATTGACCAGAAGTTGAGATTCACAAAAAATGTTGATCATTTTGAATGCTAAGGATAATGTAGTTTGGATACCTATGACTAGGGATTTGTACTCATCCATGTTGTTGGTATATTTAAAATATAAATTTAAGGATAAAGGAAGAGGTTCACCTTTAAGGGGAATAAGATGATGATAGCTCCACCACCATGTTAACACTTTGATCTATCAAAGAACATGGTCACTTGATAGGTGAAGCCTGCCTGAGAGAGGGTCATGATGGACTCATCAAGAAACTCAAGAGGAGGATCTTGATTGTCAGCTAAGGGTGCTTTGGCTAATTGGTTGCCAATTAATTTACCTTTAACTAAATTTTATTTAAGTAACTCAAGGTCAAACTCATATAAAATCATGAGCCACTTGGCCATACATTGGTTTTAGTATGGCTTGGATTGCATGTACTTGAGTGGGTTAGTATTGGTTATGACATAGGTCTTGTGGTTGAGAAGGTAGTGGTGGAGTTTGGTGGCTATGAAGACAAATGCAAGGTAAAGTTTCTCAGTATGGGTGTACCAAGTCTTGTACTCTACAAACATGTGGCTAATGTAGTATATGGCTTGTTCTTTATGTTTTTAATCCTGATGAGCAAGCATTGCCCTAAAGGAGTGGTTAGTGGCAAAGATATAAAGGTAAAAAGGTTGATCATCTTTGGGAGGGATGAGGATAGGTAGAGACAAAAGGTATATTTTAATTGAATCAAATTCCTTTTGATAATCATTATTCAACTTAAAAGAGACATCCTTATTTAGAAGATGCTGGAAGGGTTGACACCGGTTTGAGAGCTAACAGATAAAGTGATGTATTGGAGCTTCCCCTATAAGCTACAGAGTTTCTTGAGGTAGTTAGAAGGCATGTTGAGGATTGATTTGATTTTGGTTAGATCAACTTTAATTCCGTAAAGGGAGATAATAAATCCGAGTAGCTTACCTAAAAAGATACAAAAAATACACTTTTTTAGGGTTAAGTCAGACATGGTAATGGATGAGTCATTCAAAGATAATATTAAAGATGGCCAAATGGTCTTTATGAAATTTATATTTCTCAAGAAGGTCATCAACATAGTCTTCAACAATTTTTTCAATAAGGTCATGGAATATGTAGGTCATAGTGCATTGTTAGGTCATGTCAATGTTCCTCAGTCCAAAAGGCATGAACCTACAACATAAAGTCTAGCATGGGGTGATATAGGTGGTTTTTTATTGACATTCATAGGAAATTAGTATATGATTTCAACTCGAGAATCCGTCCATAAGAGGTAACATCTCATGGATAATTTTAATATTAATTACCTAGTCAATGCTTTGTAGAGGAAAGACTTTTTTTAGGCAAGCAAGGTTGAGGTCATGAAAGTCCATAGAAATGTATAGAGTTTGTGTGGCTTTGGTGATAGTTATGACATTTGAGACATGTTGGGGATAGTTAATGGGTTGAATGGAATTAATTGATAGGAGATGTTTAAGTTATTCCTTAACAAGAACGGCTATGTGAGGGTGAAATTCACTAAAGTTTCTTCCTAATGGTCTTAGCATCATGGTTGGTGATTTTTTTGTGGGTAGTGATGGAGGGGTTGATTCCTAACATGTCACTATAAGACCAAGAAAATGTTATGCATATATTCTTGAAGGAAGGAGGGGAAGTCCCTAAGCTCTTCAAAATTAAGTAATTAGCTAATTTTGACAATGCACAAGTTGTCTAGAGTGCCCAAGTTGATATCCATGGTGGATTCAATCAACATGGTTGAAGTCTCAAGAGGAAGAGATTTAAAGATATAAAAATCTAGTACGCCAAGATAGGTGAGAATAGAATAATCATCCTAACATTAAATGGTATTAATGGTAGGAGAATCTACTATCATCTCAAGCTAGGTCATAATGATGGTTAGGGTTTCCCCATTCTTTTGATAAGTCAGGGGTCTAAGGCTGATGATGTTGATGTAAAAGGGAGTCAGGGGGGATGATGTCAGAATATTCAGCTATTGATGGTGGAGTGGATGGGATTTCCTTAGTGATGAGGATAATGAGAGGTGGGTTGGTTTGTTGTTTAGGTGGTGTGAAACCAAGGCCATGATTTTTTTGAGGTTTTAAGTGGAAGCAACTCATACATATTGTGTTCATACCAACCCAAACCATATACCTTATAGGCACAATTGTATAGGTACATTTTGGTAAACTCTAATTTGGCTAGATAGAAAGAAATGGAGATTAATGGTCGATGTGAGGAAGAGGTGGTAGCATTTTTATTTTTTTTATCAATTCCCTCATAGATGAAATTGGTTTGACAAGTTGAGGGTTTGAAAGGATTAATGGTTCCAATATTTGGGTCATAACTGGCATGGTGGTCAATATTCCCCATACTCTTGGGGAGTAAGGAAATAATCAAGGATGAGAAGGAAATAATCCCCCAATGAAAAATGCTAGAAGGTTGATTATAAAGGGTCTATTGTGGACATTTGGGTGGATAGGATGGATGAACTAGTTGAGGCTTCATTGGTAGACAGGAGATGTGGTTTCATCTTTTACTAGTGAAGGTTTATTAGATGGAGGTAGAAAATAACATTGGGTTGGTACATAATTTTTCATGTTGAAAAGGGATTGGGGTCAACCTTATATGGTAACAACATAATATTCATGCTAAAATTTGATGTACTAGTTTAGGGTAGATGACACACAATGCATGGAATGAATCCATAGGCATCTTAGCAAGATGATATAATATAATTCTCCTTATACTACATAGAATATCTCAAGAAGTGTGTAGGGTCCTAGGGGAATTTGAAGGATAACAATTCCTAAAGTCATGGCCATGGTATCATTGAATGATCAAAATATTGTTGAGGTTTATAACATTATGTTCTCAGGTAATTAGAGTTGGTTTTAGGTGTGGGAGGATATGATGTTGATAATAGATCCCCCATCAATCATAACCCTATTGATGTGGGTCTAGTTGATATAGGTGGTAATGAAGAGGGGAGGGTCTAGGGCATCTTGATGTATGGAAGGTATTTCTGAATCTTTGAAGGTAACAAGGTTGGAAATGTGAAGAGCTCTAACAAAGGCTGCTAAAGGTTGAGGGTCTTTGGACTTACCTTTATGGATTGAAATGCTTCTATCATTGCTTGGTAGTGATGGGATGAGGTATTATACAATTATATAAACTCATCTTCACCAATATTTGATGAAGTTATTTCAAAACTACTCACTGGATTGATTTAGATGGATTAGAGAGAGAGGGTCCTAAGACAGACACATTGGGGTTGGTTAAATTTAAATGTGCTTGGTTTTGGTTGGGTAATTGGTTGGAGGAAAATAGATATGTCCATGTAATAGACACCTTTATCTTCCCCTTATCATTTGGTTGATCGTGTGACTAGATGGATGGTATGGATTGAGGGAGCAATTAGGCTTGGTGGTTTCTTTAATTCCTCTTCACTCTAAGGTGAGAGTGGAGAGCTATGTAGGTTTTGGTCCATGGATATTGGTTCTTGGGTTGATGTCAGGCTCATAAGGGGTGCATCTAATGATATGTCATCCTCATCATACAACTGATGAGATATCACTTAGAGAGCTTTATAGTTTTCTATGTCATGTGTAAGTGTCCTATGTTA
>JARHVA010006573.1:0-212500 GCA_037957365.1 Torreya grandis
TTTTTTTCTATGGTTGATAAATTAATATGATGGTATCCTAGCATGTGCAGGGGATATGATCCCCACACACACCAACGATTTTTATTGTATAAGGATTGAGGTTGGAAAATGAATAAATAGTTAGAAATCCCATGGGATAGTGTGTATTGTAGTCTAGTCAGATTATCAAACCTTTGTGAGACATCATTCTCATCAATGGCCCCTATATTTGTTTTCCCATTTGAGGGTTCCTTATTGCTTCACTATTGGTGGTTGTATGTTTCTTTGACATTGTAATTTTTCCATGTTTGGTCATATTTACACAATTATTTTCATCCATGACATGTTCCTTACCCCATGGTTTGTCTTATCCTTGCTTCATTCCCATTGTTCCTTCATCATTTCTCAAGTTTGTTATGATTTGGATTTCCTTAGCTTAGGGCGAATGAATTTTATTCGAGAGAAAATATGAATATTTCAAAACAAGTTGTTGTCAGACTACCCTATTTAGTGCATGTCCCTTGAGAACTGTGTTTCATGAAACAAAATTTTGTAGAATTTTCAATTTGATTGAAGATCACAAATGGAAACATTGTGGGAAATCAAAGGGGATAATTGAATTAGCATATGGATGCAATCATATTACATGCATGTTGACATCATGTTTTATACTTCTTGTTTGTTTACCCTTATTTTATTTTTTAATAGTTGGTTCAACATATTGGTGGGAGCCTATATATTTTGTGCTCAAATTCCAATATGATTTGAAGCTTTAATCCCATTAGAAAATATAATAATTGCATTTTTAGGTGCGGCTATTAGTTCTTCTATGAGTGCGGCATGGGATGGTAAAATGTAAGTGCTAGCTGCAATTTCCCATTAACAAAAATAATTTGGTGTCATTATAAAGTCAAGTAGAAATATTTAAATATAAAGATAAAGACATATTTAAAGAAGTAATATATGGAAGATTTTGGACAAAAATATGTTCATTGCATGTGTGCTTTTTTATTCGATGAATAGATTTTTTTCTTACAAATTCATGTGATGTCGATTTTTTATAGAGTAATATAAAAATAATAAAGGCAATGAAAATTAATCCTCAAGGAAGCTGATTTTATGCTAAAAAAAAAGTAACAATATGACAATATTCATAAAATCTATTATTGTCATATCCATTGCCTCTACGACCACCTTCACAATAAACCATAGTTAGATCTCTTGCAACGACCACTAATATAAAAACCTCCATTATGGTAGCAAACACTGATGAAATCACCACAATAGCCTCCAACATCATTGCCACATGTTCCAAGTTAAGTCAAATTCATAGTAATAGTCCTTTCAACAAACTTTTTCATTCATGTCGTTTATGGCATCCATCATGAAATACTCATCGTTGAAGGTCATGAAGGTGAATCCATGGGGCCAACTGGGTTTCATGTCTCAACTACACAACTATAAACCTTAATGTGGAAACCTAAAAAGGATCCACATGGTATGAAAAAAAGAGTATTTTAATTGTCATCAACCTTGCTCTTCCACTCCCTATTTACTATTGACTTTATAGATTTGATGGTACCGATGAAATTAGAATGAAGGAAAAAAAATATGAAGAAAGAAAAAGCCAAAATAAATTCTGGGATTGATTACATGTTGACTAGATAATAATCCACATTGCCTTCCAAAGCATGATTTTAAAACCAAGAGTATGCGATTTATGTGATGAAGAACAACCCAGAGGGCCCATTTCAATCTTTGCACATAAGAGTTAATACACATAGAGCTTCGACTTCACTAAGTAGTGGCACAAGACAAGCCAAGAATTGGGTTTCATTTCCTTATCATTTTATTGGATGCATCATAAAATTATAGGATTGTATGGGCCACCCCAGCAAAGCTTCGAATATAAACATAAATAATTTTATATAATATAATGCTTGACCTTTACATTTTTTAATATTAATTTAATTTTAGTAATGTTGAGTGGGTTTTATTATTTTTCATTGAAACTTGTAAAACTAATAGAAACAAAGAGATTTTTCCATATTTTTTATAATATTATAGAAAAATAATAAATTTATTTACTTATTATCCCTTCGTCGCTGACTTGACAAAAAACCTGGAGAATTCCATATTTATAGGCTTGAAAATAGTATTTTTTTAAGTCTCATATATATATATATATATATATATATATATATATTACAAAAGTGATGTGAATTTATTTTTACAGTGACATGGGCATGATGGAAATGAACAATGATCATTAAGCTCGATAAATTTATCTTTGCAAAAGAAAAAGTTGAAGAAATAGTACACTGAACAAGGAAACCCCAAATACAATCTGGGAATATGAGATGTTGAATATCAAGTTCTTCGATTGATATAATAGTCTAGCGCAATACAAGAAATGAATATAATAATTTCCTTCTTTTCCATATGCTTTATGTGTTGATTAACTTACCATCATTCTGAGCTTGATTCATATGTTAGACTAGAATGTACTATAAACCACATGTGGAACTATATGATTATATCTTACAAAATTTAGGCTTGAAAGATCATGCAGCTATATGAATGACAAATTTATTGGACACAGTACTATGAATGTTATTTTTTTACTTGATGCCACTACACTGCTTAACCACACATTTTAGGTGGAAATAAAAAAGATCCAGGTTAATATAGTTTTTGGGATATGTTTATCATGGTATCTTGTTATCTTTGTTGAGATGTTGTTATCCTTTGAAACCCTGGTTCTCAGGAGACCTATTTCTATAATCATTCTGTTGATTGCTAAAAACCTCAATTTTTGGCATCATTGGAGAAAAAGGCTGAGCCCCACCTAAGTGTACCTTGTTATGTAGCATATATCACAATTTTTATTGAAAGTACACGAGTAGTTATAGGGTGCACCTGTAGTTAATGAAGAATGGGTCATGCTAGTCAGTGATAGTGAGATGTTGTTTACCACTACCAGGAACATGAAATCAGAAAATGAGGTTCTAGTTTTGCATGTGTTTTGACCTAGTTTAGTCAGACCTTGATTGTAAATTACATCATGCTCATTCTTGGTTGGTTTGTGTAGGAGTCCTACTTAGCAAGTAAGGTAATAAGTTGGTGATGGACCAACTTGAAACCTTAGAAATTGGATCTTTAGACCCTTGCTCTGTTTATAAGTAGTGATCAAATAACCTTGATTACTTCAGTCCCTCCCTAGTAATGATCTTCGAGAATAGACATCTATTTTTAAACCCAGAGTATGTTGATAGGTAAATACTCCCCATGGACTTGGCCCTATTACTGTGGTTGTTCATTAGGGTGGAAGTTCATGTTTGGGAAAATGTGCACTTCTAAGACTCACTAGAATGCAGATGGCATTAGAACAATCTCTCTCTTTTGTTCACTGTGGAATCAAACTTGGTGATGAAATGTTATATTGACCTGGACTGCAAGCTTTCTAAGGCTGGTAGAACTAAATTCTACTATAAATGGTCTTTTACATTTGTATAGTGAATACAATTACCATGCTCTACTAGTAATGCATTATTATAGTTTTTTGGGGTGAATACAAAATAACCTAGCTAGTCTCACACTTCAGAGGTGGAAGGCCAGTCTCAGAAGTCTTGCTTGTTAGCGGTGGCTTATTCCTTGGGACATTTAGAAATCAACCCTACCCATTACAACCACCTTAACAATATTTGGTTGTGTGTCTCCTCCACCATAAATAGGACCTAGTAAGTGTAATCGATTTAGTAGATGACATACCGTGATTATACCATTAAACCATTACCAAATTCTAAATTGTGCATAAATTGAAAAATACTTGTGGACAAGATAGTTTGAGCATGATGGAAACAAGCTAGGTTACCTTGGGGATTATTTATCATTATGGTAACCCTGCATAACTGCACCACAACAGAAATAACAACTATATCAGATATAGTACATAACAATAGATATAACAGCTACAAATTTCAAATTTAGTGACAAGCACGTGTTCAACATAAGAAAAAAATGAGAGCTACTTGTTTCAGATGGTTGGTTCTATTCAATTTCAGTAAAATGAGCAACAAAAATTCAAATTATCTTATACCATTAAACCATTACCAATTCTAAATTGTGCATAAATTGAAAACTACTTGTGGACAAGATAGTCTGAGCATGATGGAAACAAGCTAGGTTACCCTAGGGATTATTTATCATTCTGGTAACCCTGAATAACTACACCATGGCAAAAATAACAACTATATCAGATACAATACATAACAACAGATATAATAGCTATAGATTTTAGATTTAGTGACAAGCACGTGTTCAACATAAGAAAAAAATGAGAGCTACTTGTTTCAGATGGTTGGCTCTGTTCAATTTCAATAAAATGAGGAACAAAAATTCAAATTATCTCACATTTAATTTTGCATCTTAGTAACTATCATATTATCAAGTAGACGATAGAGACAATAATCTATTTTATTAGTTAGTCTATTCGTGCAGAACATGGCCATGCAAGTGCAATGCCGCTACGAGTTTATGACAATGTCATTCATAAGAGATATGGTATTTTCACGATCCATGAAGTAAAGAACAAATATTTTTCTAGATAATTTTTCTAGATTAAACTGTGTACAAAATTTTTAGATCTAAAACTCTTGTACTCAGTAATATCCATTCTTAATGTTGTTCATGATGAAATCCCATCACTGTATCACAACAAAAATGCTCAATCCTGTGAAAGAAAATTTTAGTTCCAACATCATACCAAAAATATAAATAAATATACATCATTGTGACCAGACTGAAGTAAAAGAACAATACTTAATTCCAATTGTCAAATAAAAGAAACCTTAAATGATGTTAGATAGTAAAATAGATGGTTCTACCTTAGCGACTGAAAAGCTAAGACATGCTACAACATTCATAAAATATATTTTATTGATTTCAAAATAGATTACAAGTGCCTCTATAAATAGAGGTCTTCGAACTTTCTGGAATCTTGCATATGGTATTGAAAATGAACTGGAGGTTGGTCTCCGAATGGTGGTGGGTGAACATTATGGATAGACAACGTGCAAAATGCGAGTTGTCAAAGAAATAGTTTCAATCATAAATAGATATGGTGATGGAATGTAGATAGGTGGAGAGCATGACAAACAAAGAATAGAGAAATTAATGCACTCCCACACCCCCCCCTTATATCTACCACTAACTACTTCAACATCAACAATACCCAAATTTTGACATAGATATTCAAAGTTGTCCTTTGGTAATGCCTTAGTGAAAATGTCTACCAATTGATCTTCAAATCTATGGAACTCAAGAATAATTTTCTCCATTGTTAGCCAATTCTTTGATGAAGTAGTACCTCATATCAATGTGTTTTTTCCTCTTGTGAAAGACACGATTCTTTGATAATGCAATTGCTAACTTGTTATCATAAAGGATTGGTGTCGATTCCTCATGATTATACAACAATTTTGACAAAAATCGATGCATCCATATTGATTGACATGATATTCTAGTTGCAGCTACATATTCTACTTCGGCTAATGAAATTGTCAATATAGGTTGCTTCTTCAATGCCCATGACACAAATCCTGATCCAAAATGAAAGACATGTCTAGAAGTCCTCTTCCTGTCATCTATGCTAGCTGAAAAATCACTATCAGTGTAGCCAATCAAACCAAAATCATTATTTTGAAATATAAAATTCCATACCCTATTATTCTTGTAACATATCTCAATATTCTTTTTTCAACTTGCCAGTGAGGATCCCGAGGTAAATCCATGAACCTTGAAATTAGACTAACACCATACATAATATCTAACCTAGTAGCTGTGAGATACATTAGACTTCCAACAAGTCTTTTAAACATATTAGGATCAACATTTGAGCCATTGTCCTCTTTGCTAAGTTTTGTTCTTTTTGCAACTGGAGTTTATACTAGATTACAATTCAACATTTTAAATCTTCTCAACACATCCTTAGCATGCTTGGATTGACAAATGAAGATGCCTTTATCAGATTGAATAACTTTAATGCCTAAGAAGTATCTCATCAAGCCTAAATTTATCATTTCAAATTCTTTCATCATAGCTGACTTGAATATGTCTACTAAAAAATTTCTAGTGAAAATCAAAGCATCAACATACAGACACACAATCAAAATTTGACCTTGCTCATTGGTCTTTATATATAATGTGGGTTCACTTCTAATTATATTGAATTCATTGCTTATCAAATATGAATCAATCCTGCTATATTAAGCCATAGGTCCCTATTTCAAACCATAAAGTAACTTTTTCAATTTATAAACTTTATTTTCATGTCCACATACCTCATAACCAAGTGGTTACTAAAAATAAACTTCATCAAGAAAACCATTCAAGAAGGTTGATTTCACATCCATTTGATAGACCTTCCAATTATTATGTATAGTTATTGCTAAAATAGTTCTAGCTGTGTCAAGTCTAGCAACTAGAGCAAATGTTTCATTATAATCGATCTCATACTATTGTGAAAATCTTTTTGAAAATAATCCTAATTTATGTTTTACAATTTTTCCTTCAATATTAAATTTAGTCTTATAAACCCATTTGACTCCTATACAATCTTTACCTTCAGGTAGATCCACTAACTCCCATGTTTGATTTCTTTCAATAGAGTCCATTTCTTCATCTATTATCTTGATCTAATTATCTTCTTTCACTACTTCTTCAAAATATAGAGGATCATAATAAAATAAATCAAATTTTAATACAAATCTACATTCTCTTTTCCTTGATCATATATCTCTTTTAAACTTTTTGTTTTCTTACCTTTATAACTTGGTCTTAATGAGGCATGTATTGGATCTGACTCATCACTTGCATTTGAATTAGGAGTAGGATGATTTGGATGCCCTGCACAACATTTCTTGGTGGAGTAATTGGTGAGGTTTGATTTGATTGGCCACATTGTTATTCTAGTTCTTCTTCACTATGAGATATTGGTGCTCCACTTGTGACTACTTTGTCAACATTTCCATCCCATGATTCTTCTTCCTTGAATTCAACATCTCTATTAATAATCAATTTCTCTGAGATGAGATTATACAATCGATAAGCTTTTGATTTTTCACTATAACCAATAAAAATACATTTCTCACTTTTATCATTTAATTTTCTTCTCAATTCATATGGCACTAACGAATAAGTAACGCATCCAAAAATTCTAAAATGAGATACACTATGTTTCTTACCATTTTATGCTTCTTGTGGATTTTTGTCCCTAACATTTTTTGTAGGATTTATGTTCAAAATGTAAATTACACATGCTATTGATTTTTCCCATAAATAATTGGATAGGTTAGTGGCCTTCAACATGCTCTTGGCCATATCCATTATGGTTTTATTCTTCCTCTCTACTACACCATTCTATTGTGGTGTGTACCTTGTTGTACATTGTTTTTGGATTCTATAATATCTATAAAAATCTAGAAATTCATTAGAACTGAACTCACCACCCCTATCAGATATGAATGCCTTGATGTATACGCCACTTTATTTTTCCACCAAATCTTTAAACTCCTTGAATTTATCAAAGGCTTCAAACTTTTGCTTGAGAAAGTATATGTAGGTCTTCCTGCTGAAATCATCAATAAATGTTAATAAATATATGTTTCTTCATAAATATGGAGTCTACATTAGCCCACATATATCATTTTTAAATAATTATAATGGTGTCCTTGCTCTATATGAACTTTTTACTCAAAAACTTTCTCTATGTTGTTTTGCCAATATACAACTTTCACATGAACTAGCTAGATGCTGTATGATTGATAGTCCTTTCACCATATTTTTTTTGTATAGTAAAATAAAACCTCCAAAATGAAGATGACCATACCTCAAGTGCCAAATCCATGTATTTTCTAAGTACATTGTCTTGAATTTGACTTCCTCTATTCCTTGGATGCAGTGAATCTAGAGGGGGAATATTTGATTCCTGGTCATTTCAACCCTTGTAATTAATTTGTCACTAGGATTTCTATCCATAGTTGTGCGTACATCATTGTTAAAGAGAAATTTATACATTTTTTCACTAATTGATCAACACTCAACAAATTATGTTTTAAATTGGGTACAAAGAAAACATTAGGGATATATCTCTTATCTCCATTCTTAGTCAAAAAATTCATAACATCTTTCCTAGTTACAAATAATTTGCTATCATTTCCCAATTTTATTTCATATTTTATAGGTTCATCCAAACTAGCAAATAATTCTCTATTTCTTGTCATGTGATTGCTACATCTACTATCTAAAAACCATATGTCACTAAAACTTTTTTGAGCAACATTACAAGTTATAATTAAACTTCCTTAGTTATTATCAGATACATCTAAGTAATTTATTTTCTATGTATCCACCTCTGCTTGTTTCTTTCTACATTCATTTGCAAGATGGTCAAATTTCTTACAATAATAACATTGAATGTGGGACTTATCAAACCTTGATGATTAAGTTGATTTCTTCCATGACCTCTATTTATGAAACTTTGAATGGGTTGATTGGTCCTTTCTCCTTGATCTAGACTCAGGTGTCCACTTCTACCTCTTCCTCTTTCTCTGAAGTTTGATCTTCCTCTTCCTCTACCAAATGACACCTGTGATCAGAAAGAATTCTCTAAAGAAGAAGAATTATTCCTATTCATCCTAGTTTTATGGGACAAAAAAGATCCCATCAATCCATCTATTGATAATTTAGATAAGTTTGTTGATTCTTTAATTGCAACTACTATTACATCAAATTTGTTAGGAAGGCTTCTAATAACTTTTTATATCACCTTTTGATCAAATAAATTCTCTCCATGCGACCTCATTTGATTTACAACATTCATTACATTACTAAAGAATCAATCTATAGATTTAGATGCATTCATTTGAAGATTTTCAAAATTCCTTTTTAGTGTCTATATTTTTTCCACTTTTAATTTAGTTTTCACTTGGTATCAAGTTTCTAAGATTTTTCAAGCTTGTTTAGACCTAGTTGTTGCAATAATCCTAGGAAACACAGAATCATCTATTGCTTACTGAATAAAGAACTGGGCTTTAGCATTTTTCTTTTCCTTAAGTTCATCTTTTTATTCTTGTGTTAAAGTGGTCAGATCTTGAAGTTGTACAAACCCATTTTCTACCAAAACTCAAACATCTTGAGAATAGAATAAGATTTTCATATAACTACCCAAAACTCATAATTCTTACCAGAAAATAATGGAAATTAAGGTTGGCTTATACTATTACTATATGCCATGATCACTATCTCTCTTCCTTAATGTCAATAGTTTCTCTTATATCTCTATAAATTATGTCTCTTTCACAGATATGTAGTTATCTTTTATACAATCTTATCAAAAGTAGAATTGGTCTTTTAACTTTTATTCAAACCAGAAACATTAGCTTTTCCAAAAACCCTTATAAAGACTATTTGTTCATCTCCCTTAAATTTTATCTAATATTCCATTCTAGCATACCTCTTATCTTTCAAAATATTTCATACCACTTTTTTTAGATAATCTTCTTCCTCACAATAGTTGTGCTTCTTCCTAGGTCTCCTTGAGACCTTCCCTACTCTCTCCTAATGTTGGTTGTGCTCTTCTTGGAAGAAGTTTCACTATGCTTTTTAGAATGATGTTTCTATAAAAGTTTGATAGACTTTAGCTTTGTGTATGTAATGGATCATCCCTCAAACTAGCTGGATTGAATGGTCTCAGGTCCTCCTTCTCCTAGACTCATACAGGTTGAACTGGAAATGGCATGCCTCTTATTTTGACTTTAGTGAATTTTTCTTCCTTTCTCTTTGTTGGGAGCCCAACAAACTATGAGTGGGAAATAAATGTGTTGGAATCAACCCTTATCATCTGTATTCATCTTCTACGATCACTCTACAAAATTTGATCAATTCATCTGTTCTTTAGATGCAATGGGAGGTGTTATATTAAAAACTATGATCTTGTTTATAAGCTAGTCCAATGATTATATTATTTTTATTACAGCCTAACTAAGTCTATAGATTAACTTCTTCTTCTTCCTCTCTATTGGGAGTGACCTAGGCAAAGCAAACTACCTTGTGAAACTTCCTCCTAAGTGTAGTGATCTCAGACTACTTCACATTCTCTGTAACCCAGCTCTTATACTAGACTGAAAGGCTAAGACATGTTATAACATTCATAAAATATTTTTTATTGAGTATAGAACATATTACAAGTGCCTCTATAAATATTGGTCTTCAAACTTTATAGAATTCTACATATGGCATTGAAAATGAACTGGAGGTTGGTGGTTAAATGGTGGTGGGTGAACATTCTAAATAAACAACATGCAAAATGTGAGTTGTCAAATAAATAGTTTTAGTCATAAATAGATATGGTAATTGAATGTAGATAGGTGGAGATCATGACAAACAAACAATAGAGAAATTAAGTTACTCCAATGATACCTACCAAGGACCCAAATCAAAAATGTTGTTCATCGTCATCATCATCCTATGTTGTTCATAAAAATGCACATTATTGGTTTAGAAGAAATTAATTTCCAGTATCATATAAATCATGAAGAAAAAAAATTCTTGAGTTATCATAAAGTCCAATTTAGATTTCGATAATAATAACACATTAACTCAAATCATATTGGGAATTTTATGTAATTAGCTAATATATGACATAATTACAAATGCAAAATTATATAATTAATTTTTTAGAACTCAATTAGGTTGATGTTTCTCTCCTATTAAATTTATAATAAGCCCCCCTTCCCCTAAGTATCACTCGAGTCATGATGTAGCCACATCAAGTGAATATTGTAGTTCTCGTACTAAGGAACATATGATGGATGGTAAGTTGTTAGTACAAAAAAATTTCCCACCCAACCTAATTGATAGACCACCACCTAATAACAATTCTTTAAAATAATTGTTCTCTTTCTTCATGACTACAAATAAATTTAGTAAATTCTCATGGTGATTGTGGATATCTTATGCAAAGCCTAAAGATTATAGCTGAGGGGATAAACAATGTTAGTTGTCTTCAGTGGCAACATAGAAATTCCACATGACTAGCTAATAAGATAAGACAAAACAAAATCCAAAAAAAATGCCAAATAACTAGACTTTATTTTCATGTTGGTAGCCCCTCAGCATAAATTTGGGTATTAGTTAATAAATTAATTGAGCAGTTGATTATTAGGTCAACACCATCTATTATGGAAAATAGTTATGTAAAATTTCATGCTTAAAACATTTAATGTTTTATATGTTCTCTACAAATAATAAATAGCCAAATGACATAAGCAAAAAATGATTAAAGGCTTGCTATGCAAGAGACATTTTATAGATGTGAAGAAACTTGATGACCAGTCTTTGACATCTAGGAAAATGCCACTTTCCTATTCTGGAATGTTAGACTGTAATAGACCCCATTGTGAATGTGAATCATAAGTTAGCATATTTATAGTAACATCTCTTAATATATCTATTTTTTGTTGAGAAATTATTTTCATTTTTGGTGGTAGACTTGTTTCACCTGAGCTCCTACTAGAATCTATTGGTAACAAACAAACATTGTAGTTACATGTTGCTATTCATAACATTTAAAAGTAGACAATATATGTCAATTAATTCTTGATCTTCTACTAAAACTACTTAAGAGGTATCAAATTCTTCATGCCCAAATATTTAGATGTTTCTTATAGTTATTACTACCTGAATCTTATTCTTACCTGAAATCAAAGTGTTTCAATGAATCTTTTCTATAACAAGATTTTCTATTTCACAAGCATAGAGCACAGATGGATAAAGAAGAAGATTTAAATTTCACACACCATCAGTGGGTAAACCCTATTCTACGTGTTATCAACCTCCACCTTGGACATCTTTCTTCCAACTCTCAATAGGAACTTGTCATGATATTATTACCTTTCCTCTTATAATTAATTCCCTCTCATAAAAGCCTTGGCACTTAGATTTTAATCATCCATTGCCTCCCTCAATCATTACTTCATTTTTATTTTTAATTTCTAATTAAATAATAATAATTCTAATACTATTATAGTGTAATCTAATATTATATTATAATATTTATATAATATATAGCATATAAATAACATTAATATATTATATTATATTTATAATAAATAATAATATTTATTAATATTATAATATATATATATATATATCAATTTGCTTTTGTTTCTATTGAAAAGGAATAGTTTTTCTCATGTAGGATTGTGATTATTCAAAGAGGCAAGCAATGGAGAATTTAGGATCAAGATATGTGTAATTTATTCTTGTATGATTAAGTCCATGAAATAATAGCTCAATTTTTTAATGTTTTGAATCTACATAATGTTGGGATGATCAACTAGCTATGATGGCAGTAGGTGTTGTGGATACAACATGTGAATCCATATTTAAGACTAATATGTCTCCCGAACCATCAAGATAAAAGTAATCTCAACCTACCAAATTTATTTACTTTCAGGTGTCTATATTAGTTGTTGAGTTTGAATTATATACATTTATTAGATTTGAACTTAGGTGAACAATGTTGTAAGTGGGATTTTTGTTATCTACATGGTATGGTTATTGAACACTTGGATGTGGCGTAGACATAGTTCACAATTAGTTCCAAAGTAGTTCAATGTCTTGATATTATCATTTTGTATCTTATACAAAAACATCACACCTAGGGCATTCTCTACAATGAGGCATTTGAAGATTGAAATTCTTCTCATTACAAGAAAATTAGAGTGATTCTTAGTGTGTAAATACCACATCATCATAAGTATCATATGTGACGGTGCTTCCCTTTTTCTACATATATGTCAAAATATCTTCCCAAAATTTTTCATGCTCACTCACTTTACACAAAAATAATTTATAAAATATACATTGCTAGAATATTATGTCCCTGCTCGCTCGCTTTACGCAATAATAATTTGTAGAATGTACATTGATAATATATTATAAGTGTTATAGTTGTACATTGTCTTAAAAATTTGTAGCCCTTTATCAACCTTAGAGATGGAGATGGAGTAGTGACTCTATTTGTCCACATATATATTTCAGATTTACTTATTTAGAATATAAGAATGAGTGGGTAGAGTACTGTAAAAAATGTAATGCCCAACGTTAATATAAATTTTATCTTTCTCATTTCACATATCATATTCTTAGCTTGTGCAAATTGTTTGTTATGTATATCTAATGAACTACATTATTATTAAATTTCTAAAATTTCTCGACCATGTCATGTTTAGTAGAGAAATTTCCATCAGAAAAATAGAAGGATGAAATGTTATGTGCATGTCTGTTCTTGTAATTGAACCCACAACTACGTTCTTTTTTATTTTTACATCATTGTTATTGTTATTGTGTCTTCTATGTTCATGGTTTTTTTTTTGTGCCTTCGCATCTGAGTGAACATTTAATGGTATGTTAATGAAGGGATTATATGTTACACTTAGGTGTGTTTCCTGTAACTAAACCCATAACTATGTTATTTTTATTATCATGTGGTTGTTATTGTTATTGTATCTTCTATGTTTATGGGGTTTTTTGTGTGCCTTCACATCTAAGTAAACATTTAATGGTATGTTAATGTATTACTAAAACATTATGCCAAAAAAAATTCTCCCTATATTTTTGCATACCTCCTCCCTAAAATGGCCATGGAACCTACTTGATAGTTCTCGTGCATGCAACGTTTCACAGAGGAATTTATGTCTACAAAATGGAGGGATGAAAATTATTACTATTGTGTTTTCTATGTTCAGAGTTTATTTTTCATGCCTTCACATCTGACTAAATATTTAGTGTTATGATAATGGAGTGATGAAATGTTACACACATGTGTGTTTCCTATAGTTGAACCCATAATTGTGTTCTTTTTATTTTCATGTGCATGTTATTACTAATATGCCTTCTATGCTCATGGTTTTTTTGTGTGCCTTCACATGTGATTCAATGTTTATTGGTATGTTCATGGTTGTCATAAAATCATTAATTTACATACCAATATGTTATTTTTTATCAACCCATATCATTTTATGAATTCTATGGCCATGCTGGAAGACACTTATGTCATTAATATGCAAGAAAGTGTCATGGTGGAAGACAATAGTATTCTTAATATGTAATGGCCAATTTTAAAGACTCTTAATGGCCTTTTTTTCCATTAATGTGATGTGTTAATGCTTCCATGCACGTGATAATCAACTTGTTCACCATGTCAGAGGGATGAAACATATACAAAACTGAAGCCATATTTTTGACATGTTTACATTCACATCTAACTCTAAATTTATTGGTAATTTAACAGAAGCCATGGATATTTTTTGAATGCATGTTATTGTGTGCTTTATATATGTATGAAATTTATATTTCCTTACACAACATTGGTTGGAAGACTTAACATTTACTAGTACATGGATGAAAACCCTGAAGGTTTTCATGCACATGCTAGTAATTGTTATTATATTTGTATCAAAATTAAAGTTTTCATTCACATAACAATGAATTTAATTGTTTTTGTATCAAACCAATTTTTTTTTGGAATTCATGCTATTGTGTGCTTTATATTTGTGATGCAATGTTATTTCCATGCATTAACATTATAGGGATGAAATTTTTCCTACCTTGAATAACCTATAAACATTTAATGTGTTATTGAACATTTATATCTATGTGGACGGAAGTCCTATAGGTTTTATTTCACATACGAGTAAGTGTTATTATTTTTTTATCAAAATTTATACTTTCATTCAAATTTCAATAAATGTTGACTCAAATGTATCAAACTAGACCTGGTTCTAAATTATTGTTGCTATGTTATTTATATGCTTCTATAAATTAATGTTGTGTTATTCATTCACATTTTCAAAATTTAAATATTCTTTGACATAACTATTGTTGATTGATTACTAAACATTTTGTACTATGTGGATGAAAACCTTGACATTTATTGATATGTTCATGTAAATTAATGTTGTGTTATTCATTCACATTTTAAAAACTAAAAATATTCTTTTCTATAGCTATTGTTGATCGATTACTAAGCATTTTATTCTATGTGGATGGAAACCTTGAAAGTTATTGATATGTTCATATGAATTAATGTTATTGTAGACACCCAATTCTAGCCACAACTGGCTTTTGACCAGACTTATCATTCATCAAAGCCGAGAATCATGTTGAGGAATCCCTATTTGGGTACTAGATCGTATGCACCAATAACGTCTCATGGATTCATACCCAATCACGTTGCAACCTAATAACTGGTAGTTTGGCCTATGGACCCATTAAGTGGGGCACTTAATCAAATCTTAAAAGAGCTAAAATGTTAATCAAAATTAATCATCTAATTAAACAAGATTAAATGCTTATTTTAATTATCTATTTTCAATTAATGAATATCTAAAAATGAAAATTCCAAAAATCAAAATATCAAGCCTTTCATCATTTCCTTTATGAATTGTCAAGCTCTTCCAAAATATTTCAAAATATATAATTTGAGAGCCATGCCTAGTAATTGAAAATCATAATTACATGACAACTTTTTACCTCAACTAGAGTTAGTCTCAACATACCTAGGATTATTTTGAACCCATTCCATGTTTAAACTCAACCTTAACTCACCTTGGATGAGAGTTAACTTTGGAGACTATAAATACAAGGTCATACCTATTGATGTTTAAGCTATTTTGGTGTAAATTTTATTATGTCTAAATGTCTTCAAAGCTATTTTGATGAAAATTTAATTATGCAAGAATGTCTTCAAATCTTTGATAAGATTAGCTTTATAATGTCTAAATGCCTTACAATTAGTGTTACCATGCTCAAATCTTAAGCCAAGCAATCAAAGCCAAGGTGCCAAGGAAAGGTGAAGCCAACAAAACTCCATTTATGAAGATTTCTTGATGCACAATCTGATCAAGCCATTTCTACAAGCTATTTGAATCTCCAAGGAAGGTAAAAGAGTGTATTGTTTTATTTTTTAGTTATGTTTCATATGCATGTTTGTTACCTATGCTCTCCCTAGTGTCTAGGCTCTAGGTGTTATGATTTTAGTGTGTTTATTTGAGTTTTATTTCTTAGACTAACACAAAACTAACCTCCCCTCTATAATAATCCTTATTGACATGTTGGCACACCTGGTGGGACATGTACCCCACAAAGTTATTTCCAAGGCCTTTTAGGATACCCTCCTAACAATTTTTTTGTCAAAATCTAAGCTTGTTGATCAAAATAGGTGAAAATTAAGGGATCTAGGATGTATTTATGTAAATCATGAAGTTGATCTGTGTAGTCACATTTTTTTCTCTCTAGACTTGCAATATTGTGTAATATCATTACTTTACAATCGTAACATTGCACAAACAGTCATGGTTTTTTCTTTAACCATAGCAGTTTTTTCTAACTATTTTATGCTTCTAGGGAAAATTGTGATATTTCAATATTGTGACTTTTGAAGTCACAATATTATGTTAAAAATTATGATATTTCCATAATTTATGCAATTTTTGTGTTAACTCTCATAATTTTATCCTTAACCACCACGGTCTATTTCTAACTATTTGGTTTTACATGAGAGTCATGATATTATGTTGAGATCTACAATATTGTCATTAGTTATGCATTATTATGTTGATATTATCAATTTTGCATTAATACTTTATTTGTAATCAATTTGTGGTATTATCCTAATAGTTGTAGTTTTATAGGAAAAGTCATGGTATTGCTTTGTGTTTCTACAGCTTTACACTATATGTAAAATTTTAGAAACCTAAGAGAAAGAATTGGAAAACCATTTGTTCACTCATTATTTGATTATAAGCATAAGGACCCCCTAACATGTTTTTCAGGACCCAAAGACCAAGAGGAAGACATTTAAAACACTCTACATATTGCAAATAGGTGTTTTAAAAATACTTTTGCTTAACTTATTTTTGTTTTCAAAGTTTTCAACAAAAAATGCCAAGGGGATTAAAATTCATTACATACCTCATTTGGGTACCATAAAATGAACTTTCACATTAGTTAAATACTCATAAGAGTTTTATTTTTATGCTTGTTTATTGAAATTTATTGTTTAGCAAGATGAGTGATGCATGTATGCTCTCCCCCTATCCCCTTTAGAGAACTCAAGTGACCAAAAATGCTCACTCTTTACATTTGTTGCTTTGGTCCAAAAGCATGGAAGGAATTTGTTAAAGCCCTCCTCAAAATTTGTATGATTTGGGTGAATTCAATGTGACCCTAAAGTCCTTCTACTTGTCTTTATTTATTGAATTTTAGCTTATGAGCGCGAGTTCATCGCCTCCTCATGAGTTCTCTAGGGAAGCGTTGACCCAAGAATTTTTCTCTCAACATAGTTTATAACCCCACTCCATGATGGCGTATATAAATTAAGGGTGACCCACTGGGATGCTTGTTTTGAGTGGTTAACATAAGATCTATTCATGGTACTCAGCCTCAGAATGTAGGGGTAACTCAAACATCACATTACACTAAGTAATTAATGAATGTAGTGGTTGTGAAAAGGACAAGACATTTTCATAACAAGTCAATTGATGTAGATATAAATGACGTGATTGTGCCCTAGTGTTTTTCACATGTATGGGACCATCTAGAAATGAGTGAAAATTAATAGTTTAGACAACCCCACTTGCCATGGATATACTGTTGATGTAGGGAAAGTAGATCAAAGTTCCATGTCATCGTACAAAATCTTAAGTGAAGAGGGGGCCTAAAAACCTTACTTTTCATGTGATTTTAATTTTTGGATTAATAATTTAAAATGCTTTTAAGAGCAAGTATATAGATGGAATTTAACAGGTACGATGCAACCTTGTCAGTTTTAGGATTTAGGATGTTATACTTAGGTGTTTTTATCATTTTGTCCTTTTTACTTACATGGTCTTGTGTCAAAACTATTTATTTGTCATAACACGTCAAAAAATGAGTCTTGTTTACACATCACTCCTTTATTTTAATAGGTGTTATGCCATCCATTTGACATCACACATTTACCTTAGTCATTTGATCAAACCTTTGTGTGTATGTCATTTATTTGAAAAAGGTGTCATTGCATTTCCCATTTCATTCCAAATATTTGTGCTTTAGAGTATTGAAACAAATCATTTGTCATACCTTTAGAGCATGATAGCATATTTATATTTTTAAAATTATTTCAAAGACTTGTTATCTTGTGTCCATTGCAATCTTGAAACCATGTGTGCCTTTTTTGGTCTATTGTTTAGCTTGTTGTCTATTTTGAGGAACCTATCCTTCTAAATTGAGTTCATAATTGGTCTTGACAAGTTTAAATTCAAACATTAATTGGTTTGTACCTATACCTTACTAAGTTTATCATAGGTGTTCACCCTTCATTGTTGGGTTGTGCAACTTAGACTAGTTTTTTTTTCAATTTAAAGACTATTTTTGTGCCTAGATTTGGGGAAGTGGTCTATCTTTTATATGCTTGAGGTTCAATGTCTTTTTCTAAATGATCAAGTGTGTGTTTTAATTTGAATGCTTGGTTTATATTAAAGTGTTTCAAATTTGTTAGATTAAATCTCTTGCCTTTTAGACCTCATTTTATTTAAAATCTAGCTTGTGTGCCTTGTTCCCAAAAGACCTAGTAATTCCTATTTTGAGCCTAGCTTTTGTGCCTTGTTCCCAAAATACCTAGAAACCTTTGTTTCTTTAGACCTAGATTAGACTTATTTGAAACACTTTTTATCTTAGTTTGGCATTCTAGTTTTATTTCATCATCTTGACCATTTGTGTAAGACATTTGACGTTAGACTATTTTGTACTAAGTTTTAGCACTAAACTATTTGGAGATACAACTCCATTTATTATATCAAGTTCGAACCATTTGTCCTTTGGACTTTGTTTTTTAGAGTTTGTAGAATGCTAGACATTCTTCATGAAATGTTAGTTCTTGATTTGGATATGTCTCATTACACTCATAGTAGATCCATGTACAATCCAACTTATGATAAGGTGGTCATGAATTATGACTTTTTATAAAACCCCTATGATGATGATGTGGCTTATGATACAAATCCCAATCTATCTTAAAAATTATATACATTGAACAAAGGCATGACCCTCAAGCATAGTATTTGGTAACACCTTATTTTGGCTGATTAATGTACCAAGTTTACCCTTTCAATGATAACAATACCCATTCCCATACTTATACCATTAACCCTCCTTCGCCTCGTGATAGCAACTAAGCTTCACAATGTCCAAGGATTACCATTCTAGGACCATTTCCTTTAGCTCACAATAGTAACCAAACTTCACAATGCCCTAACATTACTATACCAAGTTCTCATCCTTTGGTTCATGATAGTAACCAAGCTTCAAAATGCCCTACCATTACTATAATAAGCCCTCATCCTTTAGCTTGTGATAGCATCCAAGCTTCACAATGCCCTACCATTACTATACCAAGCCCTCATCCTTTGGTTCAAAATAATAACCAAGACCTATAACACCCTTCCATTACCATTTTAGGCCCTTTTAGGCATGATATCTCATTATCCCAACAAGGTTATACAAGTGTGACTAGATGGGTCATAATTATTATCCTAGACCAAAAACCAGTCTTTGTTAAGCCCATCTTAGATGATCTTATTTACAAAGAGATCATTATCTAATCACTAACCATTCTTCATCCATTACCAACCATCCCCCACTTTAGAGAATCCATGCCGATTATCAATCCACAACATAACCAATCATTACCTCTTCAAGAGCCATCATTCGAAGACCAAGATGTGTTTAAAATTGATATTTTACAACCAATTGTAAACCAAGGCCAAGAGAACCAACCAATATATGATTTTTTTTTGTTGAAACACCTATTTTCAATGAGTTAACTTGTGATGAATCCCCTTTTGATCCTTTACCTATTTTCAAGGAGTCTCACTCTGACAAGTTAGTCTTTGTTGAGTCACTTCTTAATGATTATAACTATCTGTGGGAAAATCATTATCTCGACCATTGTCCTATTTTTAAAGATACTCCATTTGACAAGATAGTCTCTATGGAGTTGTCTTTTGACATTTTTTCCCTCATTGAGGAATCTCACTTTGATAAGAGAGTATTTTTGGATTCATCCCTTGAGCCATTCCCTCTCTTTAAAGGACTTCACCTAGATGACACAATCTATGTCAAACACTTCTTATATGAATCTATTCTCAAAGATCCTATTATGCCATCACATGACCTTACTATTCCAATACCAAACATTCAAAAAGAAATATCTGTCATAGCATACACACCAGATGAAGAATCAACATTAAATTTAGGCTTTATTTTTTAATTGATATCAAATTTAGCATCAAAAGTAGAATCAACATCAATATCAACATCAGATGTATAGTCCCTTGGGTCAGACTCAACTTCAAAATTAGAATACATTCATGGCTATTACAATATTGATTACACATGCCTTGTAGATCATTTTGAATACATTTGTGATCCTTATACAGTTCTTGAGGATGATTACTTCAACATCGACACAAGTTCTCCTAGTATCTTCTACGAGGATTATGTTGCCTCTTGCCATTTCATTACCATTTCACATGCCATTACCACTACTAACATAACCATTATATTGTAATTATATCTCCCATAAGTGTTTACTAGGACTAATAGAATCATACCTTGTTTAACTGCATCCATGGTGACATATTAGTTACAAAATATCAAGGGGACCAAGACCACATTCATGCATAAGAAGAAAATTCTCCTAGTAAAACCTTTTCAGAGGCACTAAGAAACAATCAAAGTCCAAACTTAGCATCTTTTAGTGAAACCTTGTTTGAGGCACTAGATAAAAATCAAAGTCAAAAGCCAACATTACTTATTAAAAACTTCTCATAGGTGCTATGGGACAATCAAGACAACTTCATTGGTGAAAACCTCTTCAAGGTGCTAATAGCTAAGCACAATAGTTCTTCACTACTTGTTTAAGACATTATCAAAGATAACATCAACATACATTCCAATATATAACATAATCAAATGGTATCTACTGTCAATCCCAAACAACAACAAAATATGGTGGTCTTATTAAGAGCATATTCAAAAGTCTTTAGTCCCACCATAACCAAAATTATGTTGAATCCAAAATCAACAACATTATGTGTGCCTAAAAATATTACTCTTTATTTGTTGTCCAATCATTATACATTCCATTATAATCCATTTAGTTATTTCAAAATTATATTAAATTACCAAATCAAACCTATCAACCACTATTTATCCTTATTTAACATCCCTGGCTACACTTTCCTTTATAGAGGCTACAAATATATCTTGTCTGGACATTTGAAGGAAATAAAATCAATGACCAACAAAGATTATAACAACATTATTAGAGTAAAAATCTATAGTAGCTTCTTAATAGAACAACTATTTAGAAGAGGTGTGGGTTATAAATTTACACAATTGAATATTCTAGTTGTATCAGATGTTGATTAGGACATACATCTCCACATCAACAGGAACAACAAAAACATTTACCTTGCCAGAACTATTCACCTTGTCTTTTCCATTTGCCATTTTCCTTGTCGTTGTTTCATACCCTACCATTTACTTTACCTTATCACTTGGGGTTAACCCTAGTATTATTATATCCTTTTTATTGTATCACCATCTTATTTATACCATTCCACCATACCTTCCCTATCGACCAAAGATTGTTTTTACCCTCCCTACCCAACCCTTTGACCTTGGTTCCTTTCTAGTGGATATTCAACCACCTTAAGTGAGGATATTTAGATCAAGTTTCAATAGTTGATTCAATATTCTAGATAGAGGTATTATTTTAGACCAATATGACCATGGTTTGGTAGTTGCATCCTTCATTTCTTATTTTATTTCATTCTAATTATTCTTGATTATAATCACCTATCGACAAATCAATACCCCACTCAATGCTACTAAATATAACCATTTTTGGGAAAATTAGTATCATTGACCTGTGTTGTTGTTTCTTAATTATAACTGCTTATGGGAAAATTAGGAACAATACCTTTATCATGCCTTGAAATCCCACCTTGTCATTCCTATGTCATACTGTGCCATTTGCCTAATTTGAGAACTTAATGCTACCTAGTTAGATTAATCCATTGTAAGGTAGAACTATAGTGACTTGAGGTCCTAATGGGACTATGTAGGTAACACTTGATTTATGTTAAGGTCAACTTAATCACCCTTTGCCATGCTCTCACCATTTTGTGAATAATTTCCAAGTTTGAACACTCTCACTATTTGATGAGTTGGTCTATTTGGTATCTCATCATTCTTGATTGAGTTGAGATTCATATAAAATTTTGAAAACATTTGTAAATGATCTATAAAATCCTTAAAATCACAACATCAACCACTTTTTGGCCTTAAGGATTCTAGGACCCTTAGCTATTTCACAAGAAACCACTTATCATTTAGTTTCCCCATCCTTGTTGGCCTAAGCCTATGCTCTCACCATTTTGTGAGTTCATGTTGTGCACATTATGTATTTGGATTTGATACATTAATGACTATTAGGCTTCATTCAACTCTCTCACCATTTTTTGATCCCATTCCCATATTATTCTACAATATCAATCATGTTTTCCTTATCATCATTTTCTTCTATCCCATATCATGGGAGAACTAAATTTAGCCTAAAGTTCATATTGGATCTTCCATCCATGAAATTATGTAGGAAATGTCCACTTTTCTAGTGCATCTAGAGTTAACTTATCTACCCCCTTCCTTTTCTTTTATTCCCCCATTTTATTTGTGTTATTGTCTCCTATAGCCTAGGGGTATTGTTTGTTATTTTGTTTGTGTCATTTACGCTAACATTTTGATTAACCATTATTTATGTTTATTTCCTTTCATTCTCATTATTTTGTTTTATTCTAACTTTTTTTTCCATTTTCTTGATATTTTGTCTTCTTATTTGTTTGTCTATTTATTTGTTTTCATTGGTGTGCCTTGATTCAGTCTATATATGTTCATTGGGTGATTCCTTGTCCATTATTATTGAATCCATCCATATTCATATGCCAAAATTATCATCATAGTTTTTATCATTAGTGCATTATTTTTAAATGTTTATTGGATCTCATGTCAGTCCTTATGCATATTTTAGCTCTATTATCATGGTGTTTTCTATCATGATGCATATCATCACATGTTACATCAAAAATTAGCTTAGGAAATCTTATAATCAATGTGAACACAATACTTCTCCTTGGCACCTAAAAACTTCTTGATTTACTCAAATCATTCCCCACATACAGAGTAATTAAATCACAAAAAAAATCCTTATTGGTTAGGACATGCATCTCTATACTAGTAGGTTGCCCACATTCATCTTTCTCCTATGTACTGACTTACTCTTACTCGATGAGTATGGATTCAACATGTAAGCTCCCAATTCCAACTTGCCATATTACTCTCATCATTCTACCAATGATTATAACTACCTTTGGGAAAATCATTGTGTAGAATCCCACCTGCAGTACCAATGATTATAACTACCTATGGGCAAATCATTGTGTTTCAATATATTTGTATGTTAATGATTATAACCACCTTTGGGAAAATAATTATCATCTTTTTCCCAACTGGGGCAAGTTTTCATTGTGATACTAGTTATAACCACCTTTGGGCAAATAATTATCTCTATCTACCCAACTGGGGTATGTTTTTATCCTGCCAATGATTATAACCACTTGTGGGAAAATCATTGTTTTCCCTTTTAATGATTATAACCACCTTTGGTCAAATCATTATCTTTTTACCCTTATCCTTTGGCTAATGATTATAACTACCATTGAAAAACATATTATCTTTTTACCTACCTATGCTAATGATTATAACCATCTTTAGGAAAATCATCTTATTTATCTGCCCAACTAGGGAAGCTCACCATGCCATTGATTATAACCACATGTGGCAAAATCAATATTTTTCACCCTTTTTACCTTTTGGTCCCATCATTTCCTTCTTTTGATGGATTGATCACCAACCTTATTTGCTAATCATTCCCTCGAGGGGTATCTAAATCTCATCCATTGCTATTAGAGTATTAGGCATATAGGACCTTTTTCAATCTTTGAGAAGACATTACTATGATTATAGCTTGCAATGCATTCCCAAATAAGGGAAAACTGTAGACACCCAATTACGGTCATAACTGGCTTCCAACTAGACTTGAGATTAATTCCTACCAACCATTGAAAATTAAGCCAAAGAATCCCTAAACATCTCAATTTCATCTATGCATCATTCATCAAAGTTCATAATCATGTTGAAGCATACCTACTTGGGATACTAGCCCATATGCACCAATAACCTTTCATAGATGCATCCCCAATCACCTTACAACCTAATAATTGGTAGTTATGCCTATGGACCCATTAAGCAGGGCACTTGATCAAATCTTAAAAGAACTAAAATGTTAATCAAAATCAATCATATAATTAAATAAGATTAAATACTTAATTCAATTATTTATTTACAATTAATGAATATCTAAAAATGGAAATTCTAGAAATCAAAATATCAAGCTTTTCATCATTGCCTTTATGATTTGTCAAGCTCTTTCAAAATATCCCAAAATATCTAATTTGAGATCCATGCATAGTAATTGAAAATCATAATTACATGACACCTTTTAACTCAATTGGAGTTAATCTCAACTCACCTAGAGTTAGTTTGAACCTATTCCATGTTTAAACTCAACCTTAACTCACCTTGGGTGAGAGTTAACTTTGAAGGCTATAAATACAATACCATATCTATTGATGTTTAGGCTCTTTTAATGTAAATTTATTATGCCTAATTGTATTCAAAGTTATTTTAGTGCAAAGTTATTATGCACAAATGTCTTCAAATATTTGAGAAGAGTAGTGTTATAATGTCTAAATGCTTTACAATTAGTGTTACCATCCTCAAATCTTAAGCCAAGAAATCAAAACCAAGGTTTCAAGGAAAGGTGAAGCCAACAAAGCTCCATTGATGAAGATTTCTTGATGCACAAGCTAAAAAATCCATTTATACAAACCATTTGAAGCTCCAAGGAGGGTAAAAGAGTGTTTTATTTTATGTTTTAGTTGTGTTTCATATTCATGCTTGTTACCTATACTCTCCATAGTGTCTAGGCTAGAGGTGTTAGGATTTTAGTGCGTTTATTTGAGTTTTATTTCTTGGACTAACGCAAGACTAACCTTCCCTTTATTGTAATCCTTATTCATAGTTGTTTTATTCATTCACATTTTCAAAATTACAAATATTCTTTGCCATAATTGGTGTTGATATGTTTTCCATTCATGTTGATGTGTTATTTATATCTATCCACATTTCTATATCCATGCCTCCAACGTTTTATGGTTTCTACAAGCGCCCAAGTATGCATTCTCACATAGAAATGCTTGTTTGGATGGAATAGGATTTGAAATTGGGATGGAAGACTGAAAATTTATTATAATGTATGTTTATATGGAAAGAGATTTGAATTTAGGGTGGAAGACTTAACATTTACTAGTATGTTGATAGAATAACTAAAGGTTTTCATTCACATACCAATAAATGTTATTATCTTTGTATCAAAATTTTAATGTTATTATTTTTATATAAAATGTAGACTTAAACCCCTAGTTTAAAATTTTGACCAATAATAATTTTCACATGAGCACATTACATTATTATTGTCTTAAAATTTTATGAATTAAGGCTTGATGTGAAATTAATATGGGTCATTAATATAAAATGAATGGCCATGTTAACAGACAAGTGTATCTACAAGATTGAACATTTATTGATATGTGTATGGAAGCCATGAAGGTTTTCATTCATACACTCGTAAATGCTAATGCCTTTCTATCAAAAAAAAATTTCATTAACATACTAGTAAATTGTGGGTCAGGTGTATCAAACCAAATCATACTATGAAATCATGTTGTTGTGTTATTGATATGTTGATGTGATATTAAATAACATTTTTCATTATGTTAATGTATTAGTGATATGTTTTTGTGTTATTAATTTGTTGTTGTGACATATTGTTGATATGATTTCTAGTATATTATTTTTTATAAGGTAAGGTGGAAAACTAGGGGCCGAACCCTTTACAAGCAAAAAGGACAAGAAGGCAAACCAACAAAATATGCCTTCAAAGAGACGACAACACTAGCTGAGAAACAACAGACAGAAACAAAATTCAAGAATGGAAAGACCAGAGTTAGAGAGGACTCTCCTTACATCACCATCAATTTGAGAAGATCATTAAGTTTCTAAGTATTCTCCATGTTGTCAGCATGCCCAGTATTACCCACCTCTTTTAGCATAGACATGTTCAACAGGATTATATTCTGGAGTCCTTTGGCAAAATTCTGCTCCAACCTATGAATACAATCCTTCAGGGCCCCAATTTTAGCTTTCCAATCAGTCTCATTCTAAATATCCTCACCAACTTCCTCGACATAGATTCTCCCCTTATTATCAGTAGTTTCCATAGTGTCAGCACCATGCTCCTCAGTAACCTCAAAATCCCTAGTCTCCTACTTCCCTCCAGTGTCCTCTGAAATTTCTTGGATTTCCAACTCCTTAGACTCTTCCTCTTGGGTTGCTTCTTTCGAAGCACTTTCTGAGTAATCAATTAATTTGGCCTTTGGGGTGGGTTTACCAGAAATCCACCCCAACCTTCACACTCTGGAGGAGAATCCTACCTTAATAGTTTTGGAAGACTTGTGAGACTTACCACCTTGGTCCTCCATGGCCCTACCTAGATTTTTGTGGGTCCCCTCTGAGGTCTCTTTAATATTCTCTTCCTCTTCATCAACTTTTCTCTTCTTACCCTTCTTACTCGCAAAGGAGCTAGGGGTATCAATAAGGGTCTCTTTTAGAGTGGAGAAAGAAACTCTTTTGTTTTGGTAGGAGCAGGGGAAAAATAGAACTCATTAATAGCATCGCCAGACACCAGGTTGGAAGGAATGTCTCCACTATCAACTCTAATAGTCTTGGATGGCTCAAGGGCTTGGTGAAAGTTGTATAAGCAAAAAATTAGCCCTTGGTTTAGGGGAATAGGGTTCAAATATAGCTTCTTAGCCATTTTAGCCCTCACCCTCAGGATAGAGTATTCTAAAGAGGAGAGCAGGTAAAAAGGAAAACTAATAATAACATTGCACCTAAAGTGATTTAACAAAGAGAGGTGGTAATTGTAGAACTTGGTAAATCACCCTTTGAGCATGAAGTACTTCATGAGAATGAATCACACTCCATCCCATGGCTCTATAAGTTTAGCACGCTCGAACCCTCCTTGATACGGGACGAGTTCTCCCTCACCCAAAAATAGTTTATGGCTTGCCAGATCCATAATTTTGGTTTTCCTTTGAAGTTTTATGCCCTAAATGGCCATTATCGTGGCCATAGAAATCACCTTTTTAGAGATTTCAAAACTAATTCCACCCACCGTGACCCACCTATTTAACCAAGATCTCACAAAATGCTTGGACAAGTTTTCGTCATAACCATTAAGCCTTTCTAGATATGGGTTGATACCCCCTTCTTTACAATAATGCCAAACCAACAGATTATCTTTGAATTTACAACAGGAGATAGGTTTAGTTCAAATACAGTCTCCTCTCATTTTATATTTGTAGACCCAAACCATAGAGTTCTTAAGTTCAACCTTCAGCTTTAAAATGGTTGTTAATCCTTGTTTCCATTTATGCATAATGAAGATGTGATGGCTCATTATGCGAAATACCCTACAGAGATGATGTTGTCTACTCCCATGCTTGGAAATTATTTCCAAACAATTTTCATAATGAGACCCACTCACCTCAACCTCATGATACAATGAATCATGAATGATTGTCAAAAAAGTACCAAGGTTATCAATTTTTGAGATCCCCGTTGGCCCTCTCCAAATGGACTGCCTTCGAGAGCTATCCTTGTCATCAATGCACCTCATTCTTGACAAGTCATCTCCTTTTGAATAATCTCCCTAATGTTTCCCTCTCTTTTGAAGGTTATCCTGAGTTAGGATTTTGTTATGAGCAGCAACCCACAAGAACATGTTAATTTTTGGAATAAGTTTATGATTCCAAACCTTTTTCCATACATCTTTATTCAAAGCTTTAGGAATGAGCAGATGGTAAGCAGATTTGACAGAGAATGATCCATTTTTATCTGGCCACCAATATTGTTCATCCTCCAGTATATTGTTAGTTACTATATTCATGCTTTATTATTTTTTATAGAAGTTAAAATTTTGTAAAGGGTGAATGTTTGTTAGGGTGATCATTTTGAGAAATTTTTACAAACATTATGTTTTTTGACACTTATTATGTTTGCAAAGATTTACTTTTTTTTCATTGTGTTTTTTGACACAATATATGTTTGCAAAGTTTGGAATGCTTGTACAGGTTTTTAGAAAGTTTTTGATGTTTGTAATGCTCAAATTTTTATTGCTTCTATTATTTATCTATGTTGTTGATTTTTTTTTATCTGTGGTTAATGATGACATATTTCAAACTTAATTGTGGAGAACAATAATGAGGTACTCACTTTCAAGTGAAAGTTTTTAAATTTTCTTTAAGTTTATGATCCATTTGCAGGTTGAATGGTAGATAATAATTTTTTTTAATACATTACATAATTAAACTGAATACTTTTAGTTTCATTATATTTATTAATACATTATATATCAAAATAAATACATTTCCTTACATTAATTTTTATGTAATGTCTGATAATGGAACATAATAATTACATAATATGTTTTGATTGTATCAATGTCTATAAAAAATAATGGATTTTTTAAGGTAAAACAAAAATTACATCATCCAAGGTCTAAATTTCGATATGTGCCCTTCATTCCCCATATTCATAGAATATGGACTTATTTTTGGTTCTTCACGGGTTGTCTCCTTAGTGGGATTTGATGCCATGTTAATAGAAATATGAGGGCTACCACATTAACCAATTGGGGATATAATGTTTATCATGTCATTCAATATGTGATGTTGTTCAGGTAGAGGGTTAAATTCATTGATTAAATGTCTTCGCCTCTCCAATTATTTTTTGGCATTCTTAAATTCCCTATCCATTCTATCATGCTCTTTCTTTTTCTAATTTTCTTTCCTTTGTTGTATCTTTTCTTTCTCCTCCTTTTACCTTTTGATTTCATTTACAATTTTATGATGTTCCCTTTTTTCCATCTCAACTTACCTATGGGATTTCCTATCATCAACTCTCCTTCTGAGACTCTTTTTCTATAAATATTTGATGATAGTCATCTAATGTGAAAATTTATGATTGTTGGCTCAACACATGGTACATTATTTCCTGATTTATATGTAACCCTTTCCACTAGCAATTTCAAAAATGTTGGTATTAAAGTTTGTTGTTTATTAATTTTATTTTGGCTACAATTGGGATATTTGACTACATTTTATACTATTTCTTCATCAACATCTAAATCAATTATTTCATATTCTACACTCCATTGTCAACCTAGTGCATAGTAATGAACTATTTTTGGTGTGATAGAAGGTAGTGGTGATGTCATTGACATAGAGGTATTTGCTTCCATTAATTCAAAATGAAGGCCAAGATATGTTTCTCCCTCCCTTAGCCATTATAGTGTAATTTATTACGTAGGCATTAAATTTTCTTGGTTGAAACTAGATGTTGCATTTGTAGCTTCTTCAACACCTTCAACATTTGTTGCATTTACATTTGCATTTTTTGTTTGACCTATAAAACCTTCAACATTTGTAATTTTAACTTCTTCAACTTCAACAACATTATCATACAACATTTATTCCATATTTTGCATAGTAGCTTAAATGTCTTTCTCATTTATCCCTACCAACCTCATTATATTTTCAATAACACTATATTTATTCTCTTTGACATGGAATTCTTGTTGATATTTTTGTGCCAAAAACTTAAAACACTGAAGGATAACCTTGTATATCTAAAGGTAGAATAAACAAATATGAGGAAGAAGTTGAAAGACTAAAACTCTACTTTCCTAAGTTGTAGGCCATTGACCAGATAGAGAGTGACATCCTCATGTCTAAAAAGATACTCAAAAATCCTTTGGAGAATGATGAGCTAGAGATATCAACCAAGTTCAGAATTAGAATACTTAGTGAAAGTATTCATAAGACCAAAATCACAAGTGAGAAGGTCATTAATCTAATGTATGAAATTGAAGATTCAATTTGTAAATTGTCATTAGAGGTAGTAGATTACCAAGATAAACCTCTTCCTATTCAGGTTGTCTAGGATAAATTCAAGGAGGTGATTAAGAGGGAGTCAGCACATGACATAATTTTTAATTTGGATTCCATCCACTAGTTTATCAAGTACCACAATATACTTGATTAGATGGTCAAATATATCCAAATCTACAAAGCTTATTCTAGAGAATTATCTGAGGTAATGATAGAATGTGAAATCATTAATTTTTACACAATTGGTCCCAACGAAGAGTGCCTACAATAAATATTTGGTAGCTTCGATGCTTACATCGAGAAGATATAAGTGGAAAAGGACAAAGAATCCTCTGATGTCATTGTCATTGATTAATTATTTAATTATTTGAGAATAATGTATTCTATAAATTACAAATTTTGTAAGTTATAGTATAAAGTTGCAAGTTGTAAATTGCAACTATCATTTTGACAAATCTTAGATTTTAGTTGAAAAAGTGATATTTATAATTTTCAATTGTCATTTTATCAAGTTTTAGTTTAAAAAGTGCAACTTGTATTTTGAACATTTCTTTTTGACAAGTTAAATGACTTAAATTTTGTAAAATCTCACATTGTAATTTACACATCCCTTTCTATCAAGTGACTTATAATTTTCAAAAGTCTCAACTATAAATTAAAAGATAGGTTTTGCAAGTTGTGTTTTAAAATATTCAAATACTAAAAAAAGTATTCAGTTTTGTTAAAAGATTGACCAAGTCATGAAGTTTCATTTTGGCACCCCATTTCTTGGTGAGAGACTTCTTCAACTGAGCTCAAAGAGAGATGGTTCAAATGCAAGACTCCAACAACATTTTCTTCTTCTTCAACACTTGGAAAATCACCTAACTGATTGTAGAGTCCTCTTCTTCCTTCAACTCCACCAAAGATGCCTCTTCAAGCTGAAATGGAGACATTTGTATGAGTACTCCCTAATTTCTTGTTTTAGGAGTAAGTGTAAAAGTTTTTTACTTATTCTTTCTTAAGAGATTAATTTTTCTGTATAAATATATGTCTCATACATATCCATGGATATTTTTTCTAATAAATAATTTTTTCTACTTTTGAGAAGTTCATCTACATGTTGTAACTTGGAGCATATTAATATACTAAAGTTTTGCCTTACTTATTTTATGTCATCCTTGTGTATGTATGGATTTTGTTACATTTTTGAATGATATAAGTCTTATTTCAGTCATATAGGATCATTTTGGTATTTATCTTTCCCTTTTGAAATCTTGTTGAGGAAAAATTGAGAAATTTATTCCTTATTTGATAAAATGTCTAATATTATCTTTGATGTTATATTCGTGTAAGATTGTGTTTCAAGAGATTTTAGTATATTATTATTCAAACTATGCTCAATCAAAGCAAGAAATAATTTCCACTAGAACCCTTTAGTGCATCACCATTTCTAGTTTTAAATTTTTTTCAAAACTCTTTTCCTTACAAATAAAAGCCCAATTAGGAGCAAAATCACAAATAAGTTGTAGTTAGAAGTGAAATGGTCATGTATCAGTTGAACTAAGCTTAGTGAAAGGAAGTCAGCCTTCTTCGAAGGTTCACCTCAATTCTCCAAGGTCCCATAACTTTGAGGTTATCCCATTTTGTCATTAGATTCTTATGTGCTAAAACTCTTACAAAATATAGTGGGTGCAAAATCTAATTGATAATAGTTTCTGACAATCCTTATGGGACCTGAAGATCATAGGTAAGAAGTTGGTGCTATTATCATCAATGATTGTGTGAACTTTGTACACATATCAAGAGCACCTAGTGAATCTATCAACTTATGAATTTAGAAAATTCTCATTTATGTATGTTAAAGATACAGTCATGATCGTCTACTAAATTTAAGAGGACTACCTTCTAAGAATTGTCTTTTCCATATAAAAAGAAATCAAGATCAGTTTTACTTAACCCTACATTAAATCCTATAAATTTTCCTACATTTACCACAAATACCCTCAATTTTTTCACACCTCTCACTATGGCATAGAGAATCAAAAAATTTTACCATTTAATGGAGGTATCCCACTTATGTGTTAGGTTGTGGAGCTAAAAGCTTCAACTATGCAGATGAAGAGGAATATGCTGAAGTTCTAGAAGTACCAACATCGGCAGTATGACCGATGTCGGTCAAGATGTAAGTAGAAGGCAACCGGTGTCGGCAAGAAGTCGGCCAATGTCGGTCAGCACCAGTTAGACAGGGACCGACATCGGTCTCCTGTGTGTTCTAGAACTATTCATTGCACGAATAGTTAGTTTGTTAAACTAAGTGTTTTCATGTAAAGGCTATTTCGAGTCTTAAGCTGCATGTCTATTATTAGTAAACTAAGAGTCTAAGTTATTGTTTAATTCTGGGATCTATTTATAGACCCATTGGCATGTATTGTAATTATGAGCTAGAAAGGAAGGCAAGGAAGATCCTTCCATTGTAAGATCATTGAGTTGCAGGTTGTTGCAAGCTCATAGGAGATCTACATGTGTAAGTATGGTCTATTGAATTGTAGGTTGCAGGTTCATGGGAGATCTACTTGAAGTACTTTAGAGTGCTTGGTGTACTGACAAGGTTATTACTAACTGGTTGGAGAGGTGAACACCAATTCTATGTGTGAGTTGTGTGTTGGGACCATTTTTGGCAGGAGAGTGTTTTGAAGAAGAATTACTGTACACTTGAGGTGTGGCAAGCCTCTGTAAGGTGGAAGAGTGTGGCATCTCTTTATTGTATTCTTTTTTGTACGAGTATTAATACAAGATAGTGTATTGTCTCTCATATTTTGTGTTATTTGTGAATTCTAGTTACTTGTACTTCTGGATAATTTTACATGTTTAATTTCTTGTATTTGGTAATCATATTGTGCTCTTTCTGAGGAGCAAGATCCTAATAAGTGGGATCAGAATAGGTGTGTTTGTTCTTGGATTCCCCGACATTATGGTTGCCCAGTATGATGATATACCCACCTCAGCTCTGAAAAAACTTCCATATTTTAATGGTAAAACTACCACCACACCCATCGAACACATACAAGATGTTGTTAACATCTATTTATTTCATAATATTGCATAAGAAAATGTTAATATCATACTTCTTGCTTCATCATTTAAGGGTAAATACCTACAGTAGTATAGGAATTTGCTTCCCAATTTCATCTATGTTTGGGATGATCTAGGGTTTACCCTATGCATACAATTTGAGGATAAGAGTGACCACCTCTCTCTAGTTGAGAAATTAACCACCATTATATGGGCTCCCCATGAGTTCATGAGTGACTTTAATTTTTGCTTCCAAAAGACATGGAATAGGATCCCAGTATTGGTCCAACAATCCTTGAATAATGCTTTTTTTACTATTTAAGAGCTTTAAATAGTGATATAGCTGTCATGATCCAATCAATGGGTGGCATCACACTCCCTTATATTTATGACATTATAATAAGATCCAAAAATTACCTCATTCAAGCTATGAAAATTGTTCCTCGGCCTCCAATACCATTGTTCCCATTATTGCCTCCCACTTAACCTATTATAGCCCCAATTCCCACAATAATTAATCAACCATCTTTACCTCATGCCCATTCTAATGGTTTTTAAAAATTTAAGACATTACTTCAAATATTTGGTAATGAGTTGGTATCTATGAAAAGGCAACAATCCAAAAATTATAAGCATTATCAACCACCTAACTAGGCATATCAGGCCAATAGGTAGCCATTCCAAGGCAATTCACAAATCTAAAGTAAAATCATGAAAGAAAGGCCCCTACATATTTGTGCTCTACCTACCCTAAGTAATTCTAAGGCCATCAATCCCATCCAAAATAACTTGTCCCAAGAATATGAGTGGTTCTATCCTTATGCCCAATTGCATAGCCAAAATTATTGCCCTCATGGTTTCATTAGTCAAGCCTTGATGGTACAAAGTGTATCAACCCCCCAAGGGAAGCAAGAGGAAACTACTACTTAGCAGGAAGAGGAATAGATGCCTATTCAAAATGAGACCACTCTTTTGAATTGGAAAAAAAGGATTTTTGTGGCATAAATTAGGAAGAAATACTGACCAATGGTGGTAGTTTAATGGTAGAAAATATGCACTCTAAGAAGAAGGAAATTAAAGGTGATCATCCCTCCAAGTTTTAACTAGATTCAACTTATAAATTTGTACAAGAGGTTAAAAAATAAACACAACTCAAAAACCACCTAATGTGTTAATGGGTCAGTTGAAGTCAAAACTATTGATCCCAAATCTCATAAAATAAGATGTAGCTCCTACAAAGGCACAAAAAAAGGTTGATAGCATTCCTTTCAGTATTATAGAACAAATTAAAAGGAATAACTTAAATGTTACCATGTGGGAAGCATTATCATCCCATCATAGAGAGACTTACTTCAAGAAACTCTAAAATTTTCCAAAAAATAGAGAAGGTCTCAGTTAAGAGAACCATTATTGCGGTTAGCTTGTGTCAACCTCAAATACAAATAAAAGTAAGTAAAAATGGGCACCCATCATTTCTACATTTCCCTTATAGTTGTAAAAAATCTCATCCATAATTGTATGATATACGTTGGGGCTAGCAACTCTGTTATGCCTAAGAAAATAACAGATGTGTTGGGTATTGAATACACACCCATCATAAAAGGTGTGGTTTTATTGGATGAAACTATTATCCAAATAGTTGAGGTTGTTAAATTTCTAAACCTTACCATCCATGCATGTCCAAGCTTATCAATATCTCAAGACATCTTAGTTATTGACCTACCCCTTATTTTTTAATCTATCTTTCCCAAAACTTCACTATAAAAATGGGAGGGTACATATCTATTGATTTGTCACATATGTTTCTTAGGATAATATATGGGAATAGAGTGACCATAAGGGTTAAACTAATTTCCAAAAACCATATTAAAATACACTCTTATCCCTATGGATATGAATTAAATAGTGCAAGACTAAGAAGAGGAACTTGATCATGAAGTTGTAACACCCTTGGAAGAAATCCCAAACACTCACCTTGACAAATGGGGATCAACTTTATAGTTTGAACCTTATGACAATGTCAAGGAAATAGGGTTGGGTACATATTGCATCCATGAATATGATGTAATCATACCAAATCTTATTAAACTAACCAAAGATCACAAGGTATTGTGGCAACTATACTTTGATGGCTCAAGGAGTAGTAATGCTGCATGTGTTGGTATTGTTTTGGGCTCTCCCCAAAAGGAGAATTATTTGTATTCTTTTATACTATAATATAGTTGCACTAAAAATGTGGTGAGATATGAAGCATTGATTTGAGGTCTCTAATTGGAAAAATAAATAGGAATTAAGTCACTACAAGTGTTTGATGACAGTAAACTAATTGCACCAAGTAAGATCAAAATGCATGACCAATAACAACTTGTTGAGATATTAAAAACATAGGGTTTGGGATCTTATTGAATGTTTTATTAATTTAAACATTCAAGCAATATCAAGAACACAAAATAAATATGTTGATCACATGGCCTTAGTGGGTTCTCAATATAATCTACCTGAAGAGATTAAGAAGGATAATAGTCAGCATGTAAAGATGATAGTGAGACCATTCATCCCTGACAATACAACCAACTGGTAAGTTTTTGACAATGATGAACAAATTATTGAATATATATGATATGAGGCTAATTTCTTCAACAAAAATTAGTCAAATATCCAAGAACATTATGGGGAGTAAATAATTTAGCTAAAGACTAACAAGTTGCCCATGGATCTTGTTACTTTAGAAAGTATTTTCAAATCTGATGATCAGTTGAAGGCTGAGAAGAAAAAAATCACAATCAAAGATGAAGATTATGAGTCAGTATCCATCCAAGAAGGTAAGGATTTAAAGGTAATAAAGGTATGTAACACCTCTAAAAATCAAGTTTTTATTGAATTATATCAATAATTCGATGATAAATTATCTTGGAGTTACAAATATCTAAGGGGTTTTGACCCTATCCTATCCCAACACACAAAAGAGCTTGACCCAAATACTAAACATGTTAGACAAAACTAGAGGCCAATAAACCCAAAAATAGATCCTTTGATGAGGAGTGAGTTGTCCAAGTTTATAGAAGCCAACAATATTTTACTCATTAAACACTCATCATGGGTTACTAACTTGGTCCCTGCTAGGAAAAAGAATGGTGAAATCGAGCTTTGTGTAGATTTATGTGATCTAAAAAAATCATCCTTGAAGGATCATTATCCCCTTCCACCCATGGATAAAATCCTCCAAATATTAGCTAGAGCTAAGAGGTTCTCCCTTTTAAATGGTTATTCTAGATATAACTAGATCCTAGTTCAGGAATCTAACCATTTCAAGACTACTTTCACTACCAAATGGGGCACATACGCCTATAAGAAGATGCCTTTTAGTCTGATGAAAATTGGTAATACCTTCCAAAGGGCCATGGATATGGATTTCAAGGGTTTGATCAATGAAATGATCTTGGTATATCTGGATGACATCATAGTTTATTTAAAATAGGTCAGTGACCACCTAGAACACCTCAAGAATTTTTTTGAAAGGTGTAGAGAGTTTATAAAAAGAAGTACATATTTTTAGTTCATGAATGGAAACTATTGGGACACATATTCTCAAAATAAGGTATTGCAATAGATCCAAAGAGACTAAGTGTTATCACTTCACTATCACTTCCAAGCCACAAAAAGGGGTTACAAAGTTTCTTGGGGAGAATCAAATTCATGAGGAGGTTCATTCCAAATTTTGATACCATGGCCAAACCCCTTACCACTATGCTTAAAAAAGGGGTCAATTTTAGCTAGACAAGGGAAATAAAGGATGGATTTGAAGCCATTAAGCAGGCTATTTCTCAATCTCTGACCCTTATAAATCCCAACTAGGAGAATGACTTCATTTTCTATGCTAATGGAGGAGAGGGTAGTGTATCAAATATTCTAACCCAATAGAACAAAGATCAGTTGGCAAAACCCATAGCCTTTTTTAGTCAATCCTTAAATTATAATGCATAAAGGTAGAATGTTGTTGAGAAGTAAGTGTATGTAGTAATAAAATTTCTCCAAAAATTTAGACACATGCTCTCAAACAATGATTTTTATTTGATGGTTAGTCACAAAAGCATAGGGGAGTTCCTTTTAAACTAGGAATAAATGAGAAAAGAGTGGGTTGGATCGTGAAAGTCATGGAATATGACATGATCATTAAAATAACTAAGATCATAAGAGGAAAAGGCTTATGTGAGAATCTTGCTTCTGACATTAAATCTACTTATGTAGTATACATTTTGTAGGTATTTGAACTAACAAATCCTCATCCACTCAACAGCTAGATCTATGACATGACTACCTTCATGCAAACCAGTGAATACCTACATGGGTTCCAACATTCCAAAAAAAGGTACTTTAGGATCCAATCTATTCCTTATGATCTTGTTAATGAGCTCTTATTTAAGAAAGATATTAATGGATTTATGTTTAAGTGCATCGACCATGATCAAATCTCCTAAGTACTCTAAGATTTTCATGATGACTTGTTGGGTGGTCATTTTTCTACAAGGACCACTGAAATCAAACTAATGAGGGTAGGATATTGGTATGAACTATTCAAATATACACATATATTGGTGAAAATTTATGAGAAATGTGCCTAATTTTTAGGCAAGCAAAGATTAATAGATATCCTTTTCAACCAATCCAAGTTGATCAACCATTAGCTTAGTGGGGGTTGGATTTTATTAGCATGATCAATCTACCTTCAAGTGCTAGCCACAATGGGTCCTTATGATGACTGATTATTTTAATAGATGGACTAAAGTAGTTACATTAAAAAATGCCACATAAACATTTATCTTGAAATTTTTGGATAATATCAGCACTAGATTTGGTATCCCTTACATAATTATCTTATACAATGTCAAAGATTTTTTGGGCACTTAGGTGAGTGATAGGAAATGAAACACAATATATACTTGAAGACTTCATCAAATTATTACCCTCAAGGTAATGGCTTGGTGGAATCCACCAACAAAAATCTCATAAGGATTATAAAAAGGACAATGGAAGGAAACTAGAGGACTTGACACACTAAGCTGAAATCAGCACTTTGGGCTAACATGATCACTGCCAAAAGAGCCATTGTAAATTCTCCATTTATGTTAGTATATATAATGGAAGATATACTTCCAATTTCAATAGAGTTACCATCTTTGGAAAGTGCTCAATAGTTTTAATTAACTAAAAATTATGTGATGACCGTGTGGTTGGCAGAACTCATAGAGCTGGAGGAGGTTAGAAACCAATCAAAACAAGTTCTAGAAGTAAGTTAATCTCAATTAAAGAGAAGTTTTGATAGGAAATAATATAATAGTATCTTCAATGAAGGAGACATGGTTCTAAAATGGCATGCTGAAATGGCCAAGCTAGGCAAGCATATAAATTTTGATACAATATGGAGTGGTCCATACATCATAACCCATTACAAAGGACCCAATGCATTTCAATTATCTAGGCTTGATGGATCAGATCTAACCATATTAGTCAATGGGATATACCTCAAATCATGATTTTGAGGTTGTAATTATTTCCAAAAATTTATACATATTAAGATTAGTTAGTTTCCTATAAATAAGTGCTTTCACAGACTCTTCAAGTCATTAGGAGTTTTGTTTCCTTAGTTTGTTTCAGTATTTATTTTCCCTATTTTGTTTCTTATTTATTTAAATTACCAATTCTATTTCTTCTCCAAGTAGGATGTGATAAAATTCAATTGACTCCATACCCAATGAACTAGAAGGCTACTAGGAAAAATTGATTAGCAGACAATCACCCCATAAAGGTCACCAAAAATATTGATATCTTTATGCCAAAAACCTTAAAACACTAAAGGATGACCTTGTCTCTGAAGGTATAAATAAACAAATATGAGGAAGAATTTGAAAGACTAAAGATTTACTTTTCTAAGTTGCAGGCCATTAACCAGATAGAGAGTGACATCCTCATGTCTAAAAAGACACTCAAAAATCCTTTGGAGAATGATAAGTTAGAGAGGGAAACCAAGTTTAGTATCAAAATACTTAGTGAAAATATTGATAAGGTAAAGATAAAAAGTGATAAGGCCACTGGTGTAATGTATGGCATTGAATATTAAATTTGTAAATTGTCATGTGAGGCAGCAAATTACCAAGATAAACCTCTTCCTATTCAGGTTGTCTAGGATAAATTCAAGGAGGTGATTAAGAGGGAGTCAACACATGACACAATTTTCAATTTGGATTCCATCCACCAGTTTATCAAGTACCAAAATACACTTGATTAGATGGGCAAATATATCCAAATCTAGAGAGTTTATTCTAGAGAATTATCTGAGGTAATGGTATAATGTGACATTAGTAATATTTACATAATTGGTCCTGATGACGAGTGCCTATAAGAAATATTTGGTAGCTTCGATGCTTACATCAAGAAGATACAAGAAAAAAAGGATAAGGAATCCTCTGACATCACTGTCATTTATAAATTATTTAATTATTTGAGAGGAATTTATTCTATAAATTAAAAAATTTGCAAGCTACATTGTAAAGTTACAAGTTGTAATTGCAACTGTCATTTTGATAGATATTAGATTTTAGTTTAAAAAGTGCTATTTATAATTTTCAATAATCATTTTGTCAATTTTTAGTTGAAAAAATGCAACTTTTATTTTTCACTTTCCTTTTTGACAAGTTGAATGACTTAAAAGTTATAAAAGTTCATATTGTAATTTGCACATCCCTTTTCATCAAGTGACTTACAAGTTGCAAAAGTCTCAACTACAAATTATAAGATAGGTTTTTCAAGTTATGTTTTAAGTTATTCAAATATTAAAAAAATCATTCAATTTTGTTAAAATATTGACCAAGTCATGAAGTTTCATTTTGGCACCCCATTTATTAGGGAGTGACTTCTTCAACTCAGCTCAAGGAGAGATGGTTCAAATGAAAGACTCCAATAGCATTTTCTCCTTCTTCAACACTTGGCAAAGTTCCCAACTGCTTGCAAAGTCATCTTCTTCCTTTTACTCCACCAAATATGCCTCTTCAATTTGAAATGAGGATATTTATATGATCACTCCCTGATTTATTGCTCCAGGAGTAAGTGTAAAAGTTTTTGACTTCTCTCTCAAGAGAGTAAGTTTTTTTGTATAAATATGGGTCTCATATGTATCCCATGGATCTTTTTATTGATAGATAAAAAAATTTTCTTTTGAGAAGTTCATCTACATGTTGTAACATAGAGAATATTAATATACTAAAGTGTTGTCTTCCTTATTTTGTGTCATCCTTGTGTATGTAAAGATTTTGTTACATTTGTGAATGATATAATTCTTATTTTAGTCATATAGGATCATTTGTGGTATTTATCTTTCCCTTTTTAAATTTTTTTGAGGAAAATTTGAGAACTTTGTTCCTTATTTGATAAAATGTCCAATATTACCTTTGATTTTATACTCGTGTAAGATTGTGTTTCAAGAGATTTTAGTATATTATTTTTCAAACTATGTTCAATATAACTAAGCAATAATTTTCACTAGAACCCTTTGGTGCATCACAATTTCCAATTTTAAAACTCCTTCAAATATCTTTTCCTTACAAATAAAACACCAGGTAGGAGTAAAATCATAAATAAGTTGTAGTTAGAATTAAACTACACTAAGCTTAGTGAAATGAAGTTGACCTTCTTTATAAGTTCACATCAATTTACCAAGGTCCCACAACTTAGAGGTGATCCCATTGTGTCATTAGATTCCTATGTGCTAAAAATCCTACAAAATATAGCAGGTATAAAATCTAATTGATAATAATGCTTAACTTGGAGTCATGTCATTCTCTATTTCCTTAGGGTTTAGGGGCGAAATACATGTCCTTCAAAATCTAGATATTAAATTCTTAGGAATTTATGCCATGTTTAATGTTTTTTTACCCAAAGTGGAAAATTCTTGTCTATTTATCGTGCAACAATGATGTTTATTTATCCATGACATCCTCTAACTCATGAATTATACCTTAAATATACCAAACACACTTACATACAATGGATGTAATTTGTGGATAGTGTGTGTGGGAAATGTAATTAGGTCTATCCCCAAATCTCAATCTTGAAGCAGGCTATCAATCATTAAAAGTGCAACATGGTTTTCATGCCCATCAAATATGATATATATCTTAGCCAATAAAACTCATCCTAGTACATATCTCAAGAAATTATGTATCTATTTCATAAAAAAAAATTATCATCCATGCATGGGCTTGGGAAACCATACATGTACCTGGTTCCAAGCCTAAAATGTAATTATGAAATTTGTTTTTTAATTTGAAGAGGTATAACCCCAAGATACTCTGGCCAGTTTCATTCATACATATTAAAATAGTGATCCATTTTCTACTCTTCAAAATTATCTTTGGCACATTCCTTTCCCCCTATTTATTGATAACTCACAAGCCACAATTTCTTCCAGTTTGCACCCCTATCTCATCATAGTTACATATTTTGTGTGGCAAAAATGTGTTCTATGCATATAAAATTATCAAGTTATCATGAAATAAATGTCACTATGGACAGCCTTAGCATCATATCTATATCTTTATCAAGTCCTTTTATTCTCATATACAAATTAGCATGCTTATTTGTGAATCCTTTCTACCATGACTTTTTAGGGAACTCATCATTGAAAAGGTTGGGCATGATTTCAAATATGTGGGTAACATGTGTTTTCAAATGTGTTATGTCCAACTCATGCCCCATGTTGGTTAAGTCCTTGTACCATTGCATTATTTCACTTTCTTCTATAGTTGATAAAATAGTGGGTGGCATTCTCTTATAATTAGTTGTAGTTCCTTTCATCCAAGTGGAAAAAATATTGGGTTTCATACCTCACTTTACGATTATATTGTATGTGGATTAACCATTGTCATTCACATCTCTCATTGAAATTTCCACATGTATTCCTTTTTACACTCAAACTACAATGAATTTTACATAATGGTGGTAAAATTTATGTTATATTCCTTTCATTCATAGTTGGAAGGGGGTTGGTCTACAACAACTTTATTCTCTACCTGATTTATAGTGGGTTGTTCATCTTCATCAACCTATTCATCAAAAACTTCAAAAAAATTGACTCCTATATTCTTCATTGTTACACATGGTCATCTTCTAACATACTTCATCTTCTTCTTTGCATTCCTCATGCTAAACTATTAAAATAAACAAATTATATAAGTAATTAACAATATAATAAAAAACATATCAACAACAGCTATGAGATATTTATAATTTTGAAAATGTGAATGAATAACACAACAATATGAAATCACAACAACTAGGGTTCATTTTAAGAGGTCATATCCTAAACCCCTTTAGATTTATGTAGGAAAATTTTATTCATACCTTGGTGAATCAACATGTCCAAAATGTTCTTCAAATCACCATTTATTATCATTATATGTGTGTGTGTGTGTGTGTGTGTGTGTATTTATTTATTATTATCCTTTATAGTATATATATATATATATATATATATATATATATATATATATATATATAAACATAATAATGATATATACAATACCTTGTTAGAGTCGAAGGCCTGAATGGCTCTATCAGTGGTAGAGTAGAATGGCTCTATGCATGATAGAGCTGAATGACACTACCAAATTTTGGTTATGTCAAGGGCAAAGCCATCAGGGTCCACCACTGGTTGAGCCATTCAACTTTGTTATCAAACTGAGCTAAGGGTAGAACTACTAGACTCTAGCACTAGTAGAGTTATTCGGATCCATCATTTGATAGACTTATTCAGTTAGGCCTTCTAGCAGAGCCATTTAGTTGGGCCATCTAGTAGAGCCATTTAGCTCCACCATTCTATTAATCCTTTCAAATTTGTTTTTTGGCTCCACCATTCAATGGAATCATTCAACTCTATCATTTATTTGGGTTGTTGTGTAGGTAATATCAGTATTTTTAGATGAGTTACAGGTACAACCCCAAGATTCAGTACTCTAGAATTCATTTGGAGCATATGATCTCACTAACAAAAAGTCATTGAAAAATATATAACCTTGGGTGACATAAAATTTGAACTGTTGTATGGATTCAATATTTATGTCATCAAGGGTTTCATATTTTTTAATGTGGACCATTTTTTATAAATTTTGTATGTCTTTAAATGCATTATGAAGATAACCAAATTTCCATGGATCTATGACATAGTTGTTAGAGATAGATTCACTAATTCCTGATTCAAAGGTGCACATGTCAATTTTTGTTTATACAATTAATGCTTATCTTTCAAGGTTTGAAATTTTGGTTTCCTTATTCTTTTCCTAGTTTGATAGCGTTATTTGATGCTACCATTCAGTGCTATCATTCAACCATGTCATTTAACATGATCATTTGGCTATGTTGTTCAGTTGATCAGGTTTCAAAAATGTTTTATTATTTGATATCAAGATCAAGGGGTGTGTGTGTGTGTGTGTGTGTGTGTGTGTGTGTGTGTGTGTGTGTGTGAATTAAACTATTTTTGAAGATAGTGCCATAAAGGGTTGGTATTCTAACCCCTAAAATAATATATATATCCCTAAAGTTTTGGTGATTTGATCCCATCTGTAGACCCTAAAAATTCACCAAAACCAAAATCTAAAAATTAAAATATTCATGAATTAATGAATATTCACCACTAAAAAAACTTTGACAACATATGAAAATCACAGTGACATCATTTGATAGAAGAATTTTGTTTGATACATATGACTCAACATTTACTGATACATTAATGAAATTCTTAATTTTTATAGAAATAAATTATCATTTATTGGTATGCGAATGTAAACCTTCATGGATTCCATCCACATACCAATAAATGTTTATTCTTGTTGTGATACTCAACCTACAACATGGCATGTTTTCTCATTTTAATGACCCATATTAATTTCACAATGTGTTTTACTTCACAAAATTTTAAGCCAATGATAATATAATGTATTCATTTGAAAATTATTATTGATCAAAAATTTAAACCAATTGGTTTAAGTCTATGTTCTCAGGTGAGTCCTCCAGATTGGTTGAAGGAGGGAGCAACAAAGCTTGGCCTCAATTGTTAAATAATTATATAATATAAATGTTGTAGGTTGGTAAATATAAATGCATTGTAGATATAAAAAATTCAAAAATAACAATGCATAAAAGTCTAAGTTTTGATATTAAAATAATAACACTTATTCGTATGTGAATGAAAAAAATTAGGGCTTCTATCCACATATCAAAAAATATTTAGTAATTTATCAACAACACTTATGACAAAGAATATTAGCAATTTTGAAAATGTGAATGAATAACACAACAACATTAATTGAAAAGAACATATCAATAACACAACAACAATAATTTAGAAAATGGTTTGATTTGATACATTTGAGTCAACATTCACTGGAATGAGAATGAAAATATAAATTTTAATTAAAAAAATAGCATTTACTCATATGTGAATAAAATACATTGGAGCTTCCATCCACATAGATGTAAATGTTTAATAACCCATTAAACATTTATAGGTCATTTAAGGAAGGTAACATTTCATCCCTCTAATTTTAATTTAGGGAAAGAGTAATGTGACACATATATAAAGCACACAGCAACATGAATTCAAAAAATAATTTGGTTTGATATAAAAATAATTACATTCACTATTATGTGAATGAAAAACTTAATTTTGATACAAATAAAATAAATTTTACTAGTATGTGAATGAAAACCTTCAAGGCTTCTATCCACATACTAGTAAATGTTACATCTTCTATCCACATAAAAATCTAGTTTAATACAAAGACAATATCATTTACTGGTATGTGAATAAAAACCTCTAGTGATTCCATTAAAATACTAATAAATGTTGATTCAAATGTGAATGAAAACATGTTAATGTTATGGGTTCAAGTGTGAGTAACATTTCATCCATTCAACATGGTGAATAAGTTGAAGATGGTGTACATGACTGCATTAACATGTTACATTAATGGAAAAAATGGTTAGAAATTCTTTTCTAGCCTATTTAATTTATTGTTGAGAACGTATGATTATTGACTAGAAGGAACACTTAAAGTCACACTATAATAATGGAGTTTGTAAATACTATCCACTATTATAGGTTTTGGAGTGGGCCACAATCAAGGATCAAGACTGGATATGATCGAATGCATGAATAAATACTTATGTGTAGTAGTGAAATCTAGAAAATATCTCAAATAGAAGAAGCCTTCACAACCAAAAGGTACATTAATGATCATTATTTCATTAGCCAAAAAGTACATAGGAGGGTATATTATATAATGAGGAATTAGGTCACCCAAAAATGTGATTAACCCAACTCACAATTATAAAATGAATTAAATTACATTTACCTTAATTACCTATCATTAACCTAAGTAAGCTAATTATATTATGTAGGTAAAACCACATAGTGTGAAAAATCATACATTAACACACACCCTTAAGCATAGCTTAGGTGGGTAGTAGAATTGGGTCTCAGTATAAAGGCCTAATGAGGTACCCAAGTACACAAAATCATCCCCATAAAGGAGGATGTTGGAGTCTACTGAACCCCGAAAATATCCCACAAATAAAGATACTTGATCTTAGTGCTAGGTTTGGTAAATATATCAACAATTTACTCCATTATCTTGATATAATAGAGATCAATGACTTAATCATGGATGAGCTCCTGAATAAAATACATGTAAGTCTCGATATGCTTGGTTTATTGATGGAGGACTAGATTCCTATAGAATTGGATTGTGCTTTAGTTTTCATAGAAGATGAATGTTGGTCATCAAAATTAGATGACAAACTTAGTGAGAATCCCATAAATCTAGATATCCTCAGTGGTAAAAATGAAAACTCCTCTATATTCTATCACTATAGAAGATAAAGCAATAAAATTATGATTCTTGCTTGAGCAAATAATCAGACTTGAACCAAGGGAGAAACCATAGCCTAAATTAAACTTACAATTCTAAAAATCACTAGCCCAATTTGAATCTATATATTTAATCAAGTCAACATCGATGCCTACCCCATATTGAATCCTAAAATAATGAGTACTCTAAATGTTGTGGAGAATCTACTTAACTACTATCTAGTGAATTGCATATGGTTCCTATATATAGAGAGATCATGCCCACTACATATCAAATATTAGGTCTAGTGTGCATAAGGTAGATGAGACAACCAACAATTTATATATACGAGGTAATATCAACCAAAGGATATGGAGAATTCACCTCAAATAGATAGAAAGGGAGTTGGAGTTGGATTAAATTCAACCATGTTAAACTATGTAAACAAATTAAGAACATATTTATACTATGAAATAGTGATCCCAGAGTCAGATAAATAAATTTTAATCTCAATGAAGTAATGTAACAAGCGTAATCTAGTCATTGAGAACCCATTAGACAAAGTAATTTTCATTATTGTAATGGTGGAGGAAGAACTCTATGTGATTAATAGGTCATACACATAGAGAACCATAATCAATAGTGAATCATCCTACCATAAAATGCATACATTCATATCAGAATGGTATCTGGTAAACCCAACCAAAATAAGAAAGGAGTTCATCTCAGCATACCAAGCATGAAGCTTGTAAACTAAGGAGGAATCTTATACAAATCATTGTGGTTGTTCCATGTGTGTTTCCTCTTTGAGGTCATCATGGAGAAAGACACTCTTCACATCCATTTGATGAAAATCCCAATGATGTGTTGTGGTAATTTCAAGAGTGAGTTAGACTGAGTTCATTTTGGCAACTATGGAAAATGTATCAATATAGTGAATTCTATCTACTTGAAAAAAAACTTTGCTACCAAACATGCTTTGAACTTATCTACGAACCCATCTGCTATAAAATTTATTTGATCTATCCAACTACATCAAATAATTTTTTTGAAGTTAGGAAGAGGGACTAAATACCAACTGTTATTTCTTATCAAGGAACCATGATCCTCCTCCATAACAATATCCCACTCATGAGTGCCTAATTCTCATGAAATGACTATGGATCAGAAGCTAATGCAATGAAATCATGTGAGGCATTCTATAATTGTGAATGAATTTATCAAGTTTCTAATAGATCTCCAACCCAATAGATATCACTTTGTAGAGTCTATCTATCCCAAAGAGGACTAGTGCTCAGAGATTCAGGATGAGATTATTTTTCCTCTAAAGATATTCTAGGATAAGGAGGAGGTGAGTTCTCATCACTACTCTCATCATTAGAACTATAATAAGAATATGGATCATCATAAAGTTGTTTAGGTGGATCTAGATCATCAGGAAGTTGTTCAAGTGGATCTAAATCATTAGAATTGTCACCAAATCCCATTTCATCCAATGAAGAGGGAGGAGTGTCATGTGAAGATTTTGGAGGACCATATTCAAAGTGAATAATTCTCTCAATGAATAACTCATGAGTGGTGGGATGGAGAAGCATGTATCTCTTAACACCCTTAGGATATAATAAAGATGAAAGGTTGACTATGAGGTTCCACTGCCTTACATCTCTTTATAATTTAGGCCATAATAAGAGATCCAAACACTTTGAATGCTTCACTATGGTTTTCTAACTACTCCATGCTTCAAAATGAGTGATTCCCTTCAATTCTTTATGAGGAACTTAGTTTTGGATATAACAAGTATAGGTGATGGCCTTAATGCAATATTGATGTGCAAGAGACCTAGAATGTAGAATACAATTGGCCATTACCTTCAAGGACCTATACTTACACTCTATAACAACATTCTACTGAGGAATATATGGAATAGTACATTTTAGTTCAATCCCATCAAATATACATAATAATTCAAAATGGTTACTAACCATTATCGATGCATAAAATATTAATGGCATTACCTAACTATTTTTAAACATTCACCTTGAAATCTTGAAAATGATCAAAGACCTTAGAATGTTGCTTAATAAAATACACCCAAGTATACCTCAAAAATTCATTTATGAAAGTAAGCATGTATTTATTGATGTTAAATGAAGGAGCTACAAATGCTCTAGCAATGTCACTATGAACTATTTCTAATATATATGTATCTCTCCACAATTTACCTTTGTCATACTTCTCTTCAGGATGTTTACCAAGTATGCAAGCTTGACAAACATTGTCAAGAAAATGAACATGTGGCAACCTTGAAACCATTTCATGACAACTAAGTTGTTATAGGTAGTGATAGTTGAGATGGTTGGATTGTGCATACCATAATATATTCACCTCACCTAAATGAGTGAGCATTGCAATAGAGGGTTGATCAAGATCAAGATGTAAAAATGTATAGAATCATAACTAGTTATCTAATTTTCAAAATGCAACCATGGTGTCATTATTTACTTCCCTAATAACCACTAGATTAGGTGTCAATTCACCTATCTCACCTAAACTAATGTGAGTGATCTAATAAATGGATAAGATATCTGTGGACAATGAGGAAACACATAAATCATCTTGAAATGTCCCATCATTCACTTTAATATATCCTCTCCCACTAACTTCTATGGAAGCATCATCACCCAACAAGATGGAAGGCATATAACAAGGATCCAAGGACGAGAAAAGGTTATGTGATGAAGCCATGTGGTGCAAGGCACCATAATCAATTACCCATGTATAAGGCTATATCACAACTATAATAATTAATTTTCCCTTATCTTTCCCCTTTATATTGTCTTTTGCATTAGAATAATCCTATGTTGATGAACACTAATTTGTTGAATCAATGACATTAATATTGTGCATCTCAAACATTTTAGTTAGTTGGTCAATCTGATTATTCATGCATTTAGTTTCATTATGCTAGATTTATTATATTAGACACATGTGAGTCTCTCTTTCTTAGGTTTATTATCTAAAGAGGAATCTTTTGATGCTTTGGACTTAGCATCATATTTTTTACCCTTTATTTACTTTGGAACTTTTTTTTTAATTATTTGTTGTCTCCTTTGACCATTTCCTTTTGACTTGATTTGGAGTGTTCTTATGTGTGTGCTTGTTTTCTTGTTTATCTTGTATTGTTACTATCTATAAGTTTCCATGATCATTACCATGCATCGTAAGCCTTCATCTGATCACATTAATTCTATGCACTTTAATGCTATATCTACCTAGACATATTATTTCTATATGCTACACTGTTACATTCACATATTATATAGTTTTCTTATCCCTTTAAAGTGAGGTAACTAATAGTTCATATCTTTCCCTCACTTAAAAGTGGGGGGCATAGTAGTTGGGGCATGTCATAGAGGCATGCTCTCCACACTTGGTACAATTTTCATATTTGGTGGGGGAATGCTTTGGAAGCATGTTATCCACACTTATTCAATATGTGGTACTTATATCAGTTTTCAAACTCAATGGAGGCATGTCATATGGGCATGGCTTCCACACATTCATAATTATTAGATTTAGAGGGGGCATGTTTTGGAAGCATGTTTTCCACACTTATTCAGTATTCAACATTTTTAGATTATAGTGGGAGCATGTTTTGGAAACATGTTCTCCAAATTGGTACTTATATTATTTTTTAGATTTCTCCATATAAATTGGGGGCATGCTTTGGAAGAATTTTCTCCACACTTACACAATGTTTTTTAATTATCCAAATCACACAATTATATGATTTAGATTAAAAATTTTAAAATAATTCTATACATTGGTACCATTTTTATACACATCTTCAACATGAAACATATCTAAGGTCCATATGATATGCAATTAGTTCCTAATATTTCAAAATCCAAATCAATTTTAGATTCTAAAAATATTTTATGTATTGATAACCTGATCATATTTTTATGAACTTTATTGAGATAATATACTATAGTAGTTGGTTCAACTTTTGATATGGTTCAAGAGATTAAATCACTCAATCTTTCCAAGTTTTTATGTTTAACTTGATTGTATCATCCAACCTCTCTAGGTTATAAGTATCATTGGGTTACACGGTTGAGCTAATCTCAACTACCAGGTGGAAACTTACTTTTTATCTAAGGTTGTGGGAATGGACCTTCCAATATATCTAGCTCTTTATCTCCTTGTATATACACACTTTTTATATTTATATATATTTGTCCTAATCTCAATTTTAGATCCTTACAATGATACATATTTTTCAAATTAACTTGCTAATAGGCAAGGCAATTACATCAACACACAGGTGTACTCCTGAACCTTGATCTTTTAATTTCATTCTATTCCAGGTAATTTCAATCCCATATTATATGCATTTATTATATATTGTAATGTGACCTTATTTGTAGGTTATTCACTAGCAAATCACTCAAGTTGGTCACATGTAAAGACAAGGTGTGATATACACACCTAGGTATGCATTTCTTTCCTTTAATTAATAATTTAATTATTATATTAAAGAGAGGGAGAATGTAGAAAATATTTATGGATTATATAGCACCTTAATCTCGTACATTTGAAAAACTTAGAACTTGGTTGTTCCTCTTAATTTTGGGCCATTTCCCCTCTTTTACAAGTCTCACATCTGCTCTATCTTATGCTCCTTGGCCTATCTATTAATAAGACTAGTCTTATATTTATGATGCCTTCTATCTTTCCTAGAATTCTTAAAATGTACTTATCTTCCATAACTACAAGTTCTAAACCTATACCTACATTCTTGCTCCCTAGACACTAATGTCCAGGATAGACACTAGTGTCGATGTTAGTGTCTTAACCTGACGTAAGTGTCCAATGACCTAAAGTCATATATTTTGCAAATGAAATGTATCATAATGGTTGACCTAAGTGTTTTAATGTTATTTACTTATCCAAAGGTATTTATGTAAATACAAGATCAACCCTCACTCATTTCTCACCTAGTAACATGGGAACAATACCTAATATTCTTACCAAAGAGCATTCAAAGAGTATTTAATTAAATAAAGATTAGATATTTCCATACCAGTCATAGGTATGGCACATCTATAGGTCTAAATTACTAAATGAACAACCCAAGAACCCAATTTTCTAAGTTACAAACTAAATCACTATTGTACTTGTTTTACATATATTACATGATTCACTCACAACCTAACACATAGGGGAGAACTACTTCAGTTTGAGGCCCTCTTTGAAGTATTGTATATGCATTCAATTATCACTAATATATGGGTCTTTAAGGTCAATTCAACATCATGTGACCATTAATCCATTTTTCCCAAGGTCACTATAAAGATTAAGAACTAGGGTTTTGCAAATTCATGAGGAGTGATATTACATGATCCAGATTTGAATGCACTAGAGTGAAGGTGATGTCAAACCCAAAAGCATCTAGGTGTTCATATCCTTTTCAAGTAGGTATTCCATATAGTACACTTACATCAAACCCAGATAGTAGCATCGACATAACCATTCCAAGTTAATGTTAGTGTTTAGAGCTTTAAAAGTGTTAGATCTAGAATATGATAATTGTTTCAAAATCTTAATCCAATCTTCTATCTATTTATTCTAGATCTAACATTGTGTTAGCATCATAACCAACTAAGTCTATTACTTTGAATATCTTAGTTGTACTTTTTTATATTTAGCCTATTATCAACATAATAAATTTAGTGTATGTTTATATCTGAGTTGAGCACCCAATTAGCCTTCTATAGATCTGATTATCACCCTTGTGCATTATAATTTCTATATTTCTTGACTCTATATACTCCAAAGGTAGGATTCACATCCATTTTAGGGTTAAATAGGTACAAAGAACTAATAAACCCTAATTATAGACTATAAGTGGATAAGAGCACTAAAAAATTAGACTATAATTCAACCTCTCTAATGTCCTATTCATGGTGCTATTGTCCAATCCCAAATTCAACTATATATATTTGTTTTTAGTTACTAGATCCCCTTGCACAACAAATATCAATCTCTGATTCCTCCCTCAGAAAATGTTTCAACCTAAGTCTTTATTTTCTTTACACATGGATATTTTTAATAAGTTTCTACAATGCAATAGTTCCAAATCAATGACTGCTATCTTTTTATATTATTCCTCTAATTTTTCATAGTAGTTTTTTCACCTAGGATTTTATTTAAATCCCAAATTTTATAAAATAATCTTCCATTTGATTTGTCATTTTGGCTAACATTATCTTGTATCTCAAGATATATTCATTTAATGTTCATTATGTTCCCATTTGATTTTAGTAATTTGACCATACAAAAAAAATTCAATAATTTTGATTAGAAAATGTGTTAAGAATTTGTTTACAAGGGATTTGAATGCTTTACTTATTATATAGGTAAGTCATATAACCATTTCAAGTCATAGTTCTTGAGGCTTCTTATAAATAGTTTGGTCAAAAGTTTATCATTCAAAGCATAATCAAGGGATGTCATAAATAAGGATGAAATATGGTGTTAATTATAACCCTTGACATCATAAAATGTTAATTTAGGTGTAACAAAACTAGTTCTTAAAGGGTGGAAAGAAATTGAAGGTGCAAGAGATTATGTAACACATCTTGAGAGTCAATAGCATGAGGAGATTTGAGAGCATTTTTTCAATATTTGAAACTTTGTCTTCCAAATATTTAATGACTTGGATAAGGAATTTCACATTAGACCCATTGGGATTTAGATTTTTTGTTTTATAGGTCACCAAAGGGTGTGAAAACATGGTTTGAGTATATATAGGCATCGACATAGGTATTTGATTCAAAACATGTATTTAACCAATAGTAATTGTAGTAGTGTTAGTTTGATCTTCAAAAAACAAGGGTTTGAAATCATAATCCACACCCCCATTAGATGTAAGAATGCATGAGGTGGCCATAAGGTTGGAAAAATCATTAGTACCTTTACCTTTTTTAGTTTCCAAAATAGTAGCCAATATTTTCAACATTTTAATGAATACGCTCTCAAAATATAGTAATGGCCTTTACTTGGTCACCATCTACTTTTTCATGGCCATTTTTCATATCATAATTTTCATGATCTGATGTATCCTCTATGATGACATTTTTTTTATTTTGGTCATTTTCATCATTATCACTCTCATTACTAAGGGAATTTGACATTACATTATTTTGATCCATAGTAAGTGGAAGAAGATGGAGCTCAAAGTGCTCAATAGGTATGCCCCAAAGTCTATCACTATGCCTAAGTTGTATATAAATTAATAATAGAAATAAATGAAACACTATATCAATCTAAAACCCTAACTAGATAAAAACCCTATAATACAAAAAAATTTGCATTCATATTGATCAGGTTCACCAAATGTTTAACCCTAAAATCTAGATGGGGATCTATGGCTAAGTAATTTATAAGGTAGTTTCATCACAAGGATGATAGACTAATCTAATAAGTAGGCCAATTAATATAAAACTCATATAAATGATATTCTAACTTTATAATGTTGAGATATACTACAAATAATAATTTCCAAATTTAGAGAGATATTCAACTAAGTGTAATAAATAGGAAATATTGGTACTTATTTGGTTTACTATGTGCATGTAATTCTAAGTAAGAATAGGAAGGAAGTGGACTGGATCATACTTATAGATCAATCATCATATTCTAAAAATTATGATTTTGTAGCCACAGACACTACTATTAGATCTTGACTCTATCGTTGATGTAGGTGTCAAGTTGTGACATAGGATTCATTTGCAGATTATGGATTGGATCTTAATGTGGCCAACTTTATCATTCTAGGTTTTTTGTCACCTTTCTATTTTTTTTTCAAATTTAGTGTATAATATATCACTATTTTAAAATTTATCAAACCCTAACTCTTCACCTTTATTCACCCTTGGAATGAGTTTGGCCAATAATGGGTTAGTGGACTCATGATGTTGAGTTGAACTCAATGACCCCCTATCACTAATCACTACCTACATAGCTAATGCTCTGAAGAGGGCCTCAAAATGATATAGTTTTCCCCTAGGTGTGGGAGTGTGTGATAACAATTGTTCAATAGACTATATGTAGATGTATGCATTGATATCACTTATAAATTGGAAAATATCACTTAGGGTTGCTCTTTTGATGATTCAAACCTTTTGTATGACTTCTCTTATGATTGATATGGAAATGTGGAAAAATAGCGCATATTTTCTCATTTGTATGCTTGATTGAATGTTCCTTGGTATTTTAGCACTTCATGAGTGGTTGTTTAACCCTAATTTAGAAGTGGATCCTCTTAGGTAGATAGGGTTGAGGATATATAAATTATAGGGCACAAGGGTGAATATCATATCTAAAATAAGCCAATTAAATGCTAAACTTAGATATAAACATACAGTGAATTTATTAAATTGAGATAAATTATTAATGGAAAGTAAAACTATGTTAGATATATAAATGACATAAAAAAAAGTTACTTATCTAGATCTAATGCTAATGTAGATCTAGATATGGAACAGGCTAAAATTATGTGGGAAGACAATTCTAGAATAGTTATCAGATTCTAGATCTGGTGCATATGGTTCTCTAAATAGTAATGTTAGCCTAGGATGGTTGAATCAATGCTATTGTTTGGGTTTGATGCTAGTGTCATGTATGAAATATCTAGTGAAATAGTATGTGACCACCTAGATTCTTCTATTTTGGATTCACCTTCATTCTGGTGCATTAAAATATAAATTAAATCACTTAGGTCAACCATTTTAATAAATTTCATTTTAAAATTGGATAACTTTAGGGCATCAAACATTTGCATTGGGGTAAGATAGTAATATTGACACTACTATTTATCCTAGATGTTAATGTCTATGTAGTAGCCAAATACGTATAGGATCAAAACTTGCATAGGTGTAAGGTAAGTAAATTTTAAGAATTTTGGGTAAGATAAGATGTCTGTGTCATCAATTTAAAACTATTTAGACTAAGATATAAGACAAGGGGCACAAGATAGATTAGATGCAAGGATTGTAGAAGCAAGGCATGTGTATAATAAAGAGGGACAACCAAGGTCTGAGTTTTCCAAGTTTACAAGACTGAGGTGTTACATAATCACAAAATTAGTATAAAAATAGTGCATATAATATAGATTAAAAGTACTTGAAATAGATTGAATTTGAAAGAGAAATGTTTAATATTACACTTGTGTGTTGATGTAACCATCTTACCTATTATAAATTTTATTTTTCAAAAGATGTATCATTGTAAGGCTCTAAAATTGAGATAAGGATAAATATAGATAAACCTTTTAAAGTGCATATATCTAAGGAGATAGAGAGAGATATATTAGAAATCACATACCCCCAATTTTTGAGCAAAAATGAGTTACCACCTATCCATTGATATTATCTCAACTATGCAACCTAATGATACTTATAACCTACTGAGGTTGGATAATAAAATCAGATCTAACCTAAAAATTTGGAAACATTAAGTGATTTGATCACCTCAACCATACCAAAAGAAGAACCAACTACTATAGTAGATTGGTTTGATAAAGTCTGTAAAAGTCTATAGGGTATTAGTACATGTAATGATTTTTGAATCTAAAATTGATTTAAATTTTACAATATTAGGCACATGTTACATAGCATCCACCTTAGATATTTATCATGTTGAAATTGTGTATAACTATGATGCCATGTAAATAATGTTGCCACAACTATGAATCTAAATAATATAATTGTGTGATTTAGCCAATTTGGATAACTGTGTAAGTGTGGAGGACATGCTTCTAAAGCATGTCTCCACTATATATGGAGAAATATAAAAAATGATATAAGTACCAATGTGGAGGACATGTTTATAAAATATGCACCCATCATAAAGTGGAGATGTTGAATACTGAATAGGTGTGGAGAACATGCTTCCAAAGCATGCCCCCACTGAATTTGTGAATTGATATAAGTACCATATTGAATGAGTGTGAATAACATGCTTCCAAAACATGACCCTACTATAATCTAGAAACTGTGAATGTGTGGAAGCCATGAACATGTGACATTCCCCCACTGAATCTATAAATTGATATAAGTACCATATATTGCATGAGTGTGGAGAACATGCTTATAAAGTATGCCCCCATTGTAATCTAGAAATTGTGAATGTGTGGAAGCCATTTCCATGTGACATGCCCCCACTGAATCTAATAATTGTTTAAAGTGTGGATAACATGCTTACCAAGCATTCCCCCACTAATACTCCCCCCATTTGAGGTGAGGAAAAAAATCATTCCTAGAAGTTACCTCACCTCAAAAGGGTGAGGCAACTGTAAAATTTATGAATGTAACCATGTAACTTATAAAAGGAAACATGCCTAGGTTAATATATCATTGAAGCACATAGAACCAATGTGATCACATGTAGGCCTAAGGTGCATGATAAATATCATGGCAATGTCCAGATAGTAATAATACAAGCTTAAGAAGCAAATAAGCACACACACAAGAGCACTCAAAAGCAAGTCAAAAGGTAATGGTCCAAAGGGACCACAAACAAGGGGCATGTTCAAATATCATAAAATTGAATGGACATGACTTAGTGAAATGTCCACAAAGAAAGGAATGACATATTCAAACATCCATACAACAAAAAATGACATATTCAAATGTCCAAGAATGTAAACATAGGCAAAGGGACCATATACAATGGAGCATATTCAAATGCTTGAATAAGAAAGATAATAGAAATAAAAACACTCAAAAAAGTGTATAAAGGTAAAGGGTAACCACCATAAACATGTCATAGTTTCCTATAGATCTAATGTGTTATAAAAAAATGCCAAGTGCATAGCATATAAATTACCATGTGCAATATATAAGCATGAATAGCATGTGTAAGTACATAAGTAAGCTCAAACATGATAGTGTAGAGTGATAATCAAATCATTAACTTGTGTGTATCAAGATCATAGAATATGGATGCCCCTAAAGTCATGGCGATGTGAGTATAAGGAAAGCCCAACACCCATAAGTGCATAGAATCAAGTATTTGTGTGTGTTTGTAGATGTATATGTAAAATTAAATGATATGTTATCCCTCAACATGGAACTAACACACAGATGCCAAGGAGCCAATTGAACATGTAGGTGTTGAAAGTGTTTTTATATTTTTGAATGTTTTGATTTTTGGTATTTTTGAAGAGTTTTTGGAAAATGAAAAAACTATCCTTTTTCCCAATGTGAAATTAAATAGCTAAGCATTTTACCAATCAGAATGTAAAGGAATATCTGATAATTCAATTTTTTATTCATATGGTAACGTGTTTTATGACTAATCATCTCACGTGATCTGATGCATTTTGATAAATGTATTCCATCTATTGTTATCATTGATTTATCATTGTACCCATCAAATGGTAGCCATATTTTGTTATCTTGAAATTGAAATGTAAGACACAGGTTTTTCATATCAAAATTTACTTTCATATCAGTCAACCAAGACCGATCTAGATGTAAATTGAAATTTAGTTTTGGATTTGTTACCCATATAATAGAATATACAATATTTGGTCCACATGCTATAGGTATAAATATGTATCCAATGGAGTCTAGATTTAATGTATATTTCTTTATTTCATCTATATGATGTCCCATTTGTTCAAAAAATATCCTGTTACAAAGTGAACCCCATTATATGCCAATTGGAATATATTTACAACATAACCCATTGATATTTATAGAAATTACTATATTTCCATATGTAGGTGGATTTGAAGGTGAGTCTTGTTTGGAAAGATATGCAATATTAAACTTTATTTATAGTGGAGATAAAAGGTTTATTTATCCCACACTCTTGTATTCTTGAATTTTGGCCTTCAAAGCCCCACATTGACTTGCATTGTGGCCTATGATCTGTTGGTAGTTACAATACAACAATCCTTCTTGAGGAAGAAGGTCATTGTCTGATCCGTGTCAATTAAAAGGTAAGGAAATAATGTTATATTCAAGTAACATGGACAAAATAGTATCAGCATTATCTTTTTGTGTTGTGATATATAAAAGTTGTTGTGAATCCTTTTTATAAGACTCCCCACTATGTGATGGAACTTAGTTCTCATGAAATTGATCCAATGTGTTCAATGAAGAGAAAGGTATGAAAGAATGAGCATATATATGAATCATCAAGTTTGGATATCATACTTCTTCCTTGATTTGATTTTGTATCCACCTGTTTCATGATGAGGATGGATCACCAAAAGGAGCTCGATTGTTTGATTCTCTCTAAAGTTTTGTAACATTGGTTCCCCTTGTGATGGTTCCTAATTTTTATGTGCATCTATGTGCACTTCAATGTTTAATTTTTTGATAGGTTGTTGGTGATCTATGATTTTTTTAATACCCAAGCCTTGTCAATTTTGATTACACTTGAGAGATATAGGATGGATAATACCTTGCTCATGTTTTCACAATCCTTGTCCTTAATACCCATATTTGAGAAAATATCTAAGGCCAAAATTATTCAATATTTTACTTGAGGAGCTTGAAAAATATGAAGAACATGATGCATCCACCATTATCATATTGGAAATTTTTGGCACCTTATGTTTGTAATGATCCTTAAGTGTAGAATGATTCATTGTTATTGATGGCTTAATATGACTTGGTAAAGATGTCATAATTTCTTGGTTAACCTTCCCAAAAAATTCAATATCAAATGAAGGCAATGAGGAATCATCACCATTGATAAGGGTAATATTATTTGTAAATCTATGAATAGGAGGGGTTTTATTTAATGAACATGCCCTTTATGACTAATTTTAAAATCCTCCAAGATTTCCTCATGGAGTTGACATAAATTGTCATGATCAGATGAAGGTACCTTTTCTCCATGTGAAACCAATTTTAATATAGAATGAAAGGTAAAATGTTGTGGATCCTCCTTGGGATGGATAAATGTTAGGAATAAGTGATTAATTATGAAATAAAATACAACATGGAATTCATTCCTCAAAATCATAGCAGCAGAGACATATGGATGAAAATTTAGATCTAAACAAATACACACATAACACTGATATAACGTGGTTCAACCAATGTGGGCTACATCCACCAAGAGTCTCTCTAAAATATTATAAACAAGAGTACAAATCAACTCTCAACAAAAAACCTCTTACAGAGATAACTTTCTCCAACCAGAATTCACACCAAAATTATTGAGATGTTAAGCTACACCTCAAACCTAATCACACCGATCGAAGAGAGATTTACAGAGCTAAAAATGAGATGCAAAATGTAATGAATAATATGTTATTCCTCACCCCTATTTATACTTTTCAAAATCCCTTTAAAAATGTGCCATAACCATAGAGATAACCATATCTCCACAAAATAAGGCAAAAAATAAGGGAGGTTTCAACCACATGATCCCCCAATTCTCTCAACACCTTAGATAATACCCACTTCTCCACAAAACATGCCATAAATTGGGGAAGTGGTTAACACACTCAAAAATTCATCCTATCATTTGTGAAAGTAAAAAATGCATGTTAAAAAATCCTTGATAATTTTATGTTTACCTTAGGTGTGAAACAGGATCCATATTTAATAATCTCCCACTTGGAGTTCATTTCTCCTTGAACAAAATTTAACACTCCTCCATGATCTTCATGAAGACTAACAAAAGCTAAACATAACCTCAAATCTCTAATGTGACTACCTTGGTCATCATATCCACAAGATTTTGGCTCATATATATCTTTTCTAGCTTCACCATGTTTTCCTCCAAAGTTGTCCTGATGAAATGATACCACAATTGTATGTGCTTCATCCTCAAGTGGAAATCAGAGTTTTTGGCTAAATGCATAGCACTCTAACTATCATTATGTAATCCTCTAACTAATTTATTATTTACCAACTCATTAAGTAACTATTGTAATAAAATCATCTCCTTGCTAGCCTCTACAGTAACAACATAGTCAGCCTCTATGGTTGATAAAGCCACAACCTTTTGTATCTAGTAAATCCAACTAACCATGGTATCCCTAATATTAAATACATAACCTATTGTACTCCTCCTTTTATAAACATTCCCATCCATATCCAAGTCCACATAACCATGCAGAGTGGTGTCTAATCTACCAAAACATAATGTTGTACCCATGGTTCCTCTCAAATATCAAAGAATCCATTTCACTGCTTACTAGTGCTCATAACATGGACTACTCATGTACCTACTTACTACTCCCACTTCATGGGAAATATATATCTTAGTACAAACCATAGTATAAATAAAGCTACCAACCACTGATGAGTAAGGTACCTTGGACATATTTAGCTTTTCTTCTTCTATCTTTGGCTAATGGCCTATCAAAGGAGTCCTAACCAGCTTAGCATCCTTTATAATAAACCTCTCCAAAACTTTCTTCACATAATCTTCTTGGGATAAGATCAGCTTGCTCTCCTTCCTATCCCAAGTTATCCTCATACCAAGGATTTCTTTCATTGCACCCAAATCCTTTATAAAAAAGGAAGCACCAAGTTGATTCTTGAGTACTTAAATCTATTGCATGTTCTTTCCTACAACCAACACATCATCTACATACAAGCATAGGATAATATAATTACCATCCTCAAATCTCTTGGCATACACGTAATGGTCAGAATGACACCTGGAGTAGCCCTATTCTAACATAAAACTATCAAACTTATTATACCATTATCATGGAGCTTGTTTTAGGCCATACAAGCTCTTCTTTAGTATACACACCAATTTATCCTTCCTTCAATCTCATAACCCTGTGGCTACTCCATATATAATTCCTCCTCCAAATCACTATGAAGTAACATAGTCTTCACATCTAACTGTTCTAAGTGCAAATCCTTTATTACAACTATACTAAGCACAATTTTAATAGAAGTCATCTTAACAATAGAATAAAAAAATTCATTAAAATAAATACCTTTCTTTTGAGAAAACCCCTTGACCACCAATCAGGACTTGTACCTTTTCCTTCCTCTATCCTCATCTTTGATTTTGTATACCCACTTGTTCTACAATGCTCTCTTATCATTAGGTGGCTTCACTAAATCCCATGTCTAGTTCTCCATGAGAGAACTAGGTTCCTCTTCCATGTCTTGCTCCTACTTCTCCCTAGCATTTTCCTACATTGCTTTCTCAAAACATTCTATTTATCCACTATTAGTAAGTAAAAAATAACTCAAATATGGGGAAAAACATTTAGGAGCTTTTCTTACCCTAGAAGACCTTATTACTACAAGAGTTTTGGGTTCCTGTGTAGGAGGTTCCTAAACTGTCTCCTTCGACACCTTACCATTCATAATATCATCTAACACTGTGTACTCTTTTTGTTCCTATTCTTTCAAATAATCCTTATATATGACATTTAAATACAACATCCCTAGACCATAATATTTTCTTATCTCTAAGACTCCAAACCTAGAAACTAAAGTCATCCTCATCATAACCAATAAAGGTGCATCTCTCATACTTAGCTTCTAACTTGGTCCTATATTTCTTGGCAACATAAACAAATGCCTCACATCCAAAGAACCTAAGAAAATAATAATTAACTTTTTTACTAGACCAAGCTTCCTCAAGTATGCCTCCATCCAAAGGCACTAAAGGTCTTATGTTAATTAGATATATAGTTGTGTGAGCTACTTTTGACCACAACATTATTGTCCTATTTATCCTCTCTGACACTCCATTCTCCTGTGGTGTCCCTAGAACCATCCTTTACCTATGAATTCCATTATGTGAACAATAATCATCAAATGCTTTACTACAATACTCACCTTCATTGTTCGACCTGAGACATTTCAACTTGAAACCTATTTCATTTTCAACCAAATCTTTCCATCTTTTGAATGTTTTAAAAACATCAAATTTCTTCTTAATTCAATAAACCCAAACTTTCCTAGTTACATCATCAATAAATGTAACATAATAATTTGAACCATGAATAGAAGATACTTGAGTTGGCCCTCATACATATAAGTGAACCAAATCTAATTTATTATCCTTATTAATAGGTACAACCCTTAGGAAATTAATATTCTTATACTTGCCATACACACAATTGTCACAAAAGTCCAAATCAACCTTTTCAATCTGAGCAACTTATCTTTTAAGATCTCCATGCCCTTCTGGCTCATATGACCGAGCCTATCATGCCACAAAGTTATATCTCCATCTGTAGTAACTAAATTATATTGATCAAAACTACTATTAAAATACAAAGTGCCAGTTTTCTTACCTCTCACAACCATAAGATCACCCTTGGTAACTTTCCAAGAGTCTACTGTAAACAGCACTAAATATCCCTCACTATCTAACTGCCCTGCTGATATTAAATTATGCCTTAACTATGGAGCATATCTGACATCCTTTAGTATCCATGTGTTTCCATTCTACATATTCACCTAAACATAACCTTTCCCTACTATATTTCATTGTTCATTATCACCTAGATAAACATGTCTAAAATCTCCTTGAACATAATTAGTAAAATGATGCCTATGTGGGGTGGCATGAAAAGAAGCCCTTAAATATAATACCCAAAATTTAGAAACATTATCCAAGGAAATAATTAAATAATCCTAACTAAAATTACTTATTATCATATTTACCTCCTTGGTTTCCTCATGTTTGGTTTTCTTGTCTTGAAGTTCCCAATATTCCTTCTTTGTGTGTCCACTTTTCCCACAGTGTTAACACACCATCTTAGCTCTAGATTTAGATATTCCCTAACCTTTTGACTTTCCATGATTTCCTTTACTTCTATCTTTTTGTCTCCCTCTAGTCTCTATCATCAAATCATTTATTGAAGATGATTCCCCAATGCTCTTCCTTCACATTTCCTCACTAAGAATCACACCTATAACATCCTTAAACTTTAAAATTACCTTAGCAAGGATGGCATTACTCACAACCAAAACCAAGCTATCCCAACTATTAGGTAAGGAACAAAAAATTAATAAAACCTTAACTTCATCTTCAAATTTAATACCAATAGAAGTTAGCATACTCACAACCATATTAAAATCATTCAAATGATTAGTTATAGAACTATTTTTAGACATTTTCATATTAAATAACCTTTTCATCAAAAATATTTTATTATAGGTAGAGGTTTTTTCATATAACTCCCTTATATTTTCATCAAACCAAATGTGGTCTTCTCCTCTAAAATATTGAAGGCAACCAAAGAAGTAAGGCACAATTGTATGGCTCTTAGTGCTTTTCTATCGAGCAAATTCTAATCTGCCTAATCCATACTGGAATCTTGGCCTATTTTCCCCATCAAAGGGAGATGAAGATCCCTCTGAAACAAGTAATCCTCTATTTTCATCTTCCACAATCTTAAATTCTACCCATTGAATTTTTCAACTCTAGATCTGCCATTATCTGCCATAGCTCACACTCAAGCTAATATCTTTTCCTGTGATTCACCACTTTAGCAAAACCACTAAAGCTAGCTCTGATACTAGTTGTTAAGAATAAGTGATTAATTATGTAAAAAAATAAAACACAAAATTCATTCCTCAAAATCATAGTAGTGGAGACATATGGAAGAAAATTCATATCTAAGAAAATACACACATAACATTGATATAACATGGTTCACCTAATGTGGGCTATATCCACCAAGAGGCTCTCTATAATATTATAAACAATATTAAAAAATAACTCTCAATAAAAAAAACCTCTTACATAGATAACTTTCTCCAACCTGAATTCACACCAAAATTCTTGAGATGCTAAACTACACCTTAAACCTAATCACATAGACCGAACAAAGAATTACAAAACTCAAAATGAGATGCAAAATGCAATGAATAATGTGTTACCCCTCACCCCTATTTATACTTTTAAATATCCCTTGAAAAATGTGCCATAACCATAGAGATAACCATATCCCCACAAAATAAGGGATGTTTCAACCACATAACCCCTTGATTCTCTCAACACCTTAGATCACACCCACTTCTCCACAAAACGTGCCACAAATGGGAGAAGTGGTTGACACACTCCAAAATGCATCCCACCATTTGTGAAAGTAAAAAATTCATGTTAAAAATGCCCTAATAATTTTATTTTTACCTTAGGGGTGAAATGGGCTCCATATTTAAAAATTAAATCATGTCCTTAAATTATGGGAGCATGGACCTGATTAGAGGGATAGTAGTTACCACAATTAAAATCTTGGATATTGTATGCTTTATCACTTGGAAGAATGCAAGAGTAATTGATTTTGATCCCTGCTTTTAGAGATTGTTGAAGGGTTTCATAGTGATAATCATCAAAGTAATCAATGTCATCCATGATGAAAGATAAAAAGAACACAAAGATTAGGGTAAGGTAGGAAATAAGAATCTACAAGAGAATGCTTATATAATAGTTATGCTCAAAATTTTGGTTCACCAAATGTTTAACCCTAATTTAGATGTGGATCCTCTTAGGTAAATAGGGTTAAGGATATAGAAATGATAGGGCACAAGTGTGAATATCATATTTATAGTAGGCCAATTAAATGCTACTAACATATATAAACATACATTGAATTTATTAAACTAAGATAAATTATTAATGGAAAGTACAACTATGCTAGATATAGAAATGACATAAAACAAGAAACTTAATTAGCTTTGATGATAATGTATTTCTGGATGTAGAACAGGTTGAAAATAGGTGGGAAGATAGTTCTAAAATAGTTTTTATATTTTAGATTTGGTGTCTCTAGATCTATGGATAGTAATTTCATCTTAGGAAGGTTACATCAATGCTATTATCTAGGTTTGATGCTAGTGTCTTATATATAATATATGATAAAATAAATTGTGACCACTTGGATGCTTATGGTTTTGGCTTCACCTTCACTCTGGTGCATTCATAATTGGGTCATAGACTATTGTCTCTTATGAAATAGAAAAACCCTATCTTTCCATCTTCAATGTGACCTTGGGAGAAAATAGGTTGGTGGGTACATGGTGTCGATCTGACCCATAATTACCCCACTATCAAAAGTCATTGATTACATATCCAATACTCTAGAAGATGGCCTTAGACTCAAGTAGTTATCCCTTACATGTTAGCTTATGTGTGAATCATGAAATGTGTGTAAAGCAAGTACAGTAGTGACTTAGCTTGTAACTTGGAAAATAAGACCTTATGATTGATCCTTTAGTACTTTAGACCTATATATGTGTTGTACCTATGACTGGTATAGAAATACAAAATCTTTTTGATCAATTGAATGCTTGATAGAGTTATTTTAATAAGTGCCTTGGTCTCTTTGGTCTGATTTCTAGGTGATTAATGAATGAGGCTTGATATTATATTTATACCAATCCTATTAAGAGATAACTCACACTAAATCACTTAGGTTGGCCATTTGAATATGTTTCATTTATTAATTGATTCACTTTAGGTCATTAGACACTTGCATTAGATCAGGACAATAACATCGATGTTATTATCTATCCCAAAAATTAGTCTTCAAGGAGTAGCAAAATATGTATAGGATTAGAACTTGTAGAGGTGTAACATAAGTAAATTTTAAACAGTCTGGTCAAGATAGGATGTATGTGTCATCAATACAAGACTGATCAAACTAAGATATATGCCAAGGGGGAAAAAATAGAGTAGATGTGAGGCTTATGTAAGCAAGGAATGTGTAGGAATAAGAGAAATAACCAATATTTGAGTTTTCCAAGTGTACAAGACTAATGTGCTACATAATCACAAAATATCTTATATAGTGGTGGGTGTAAAATTAGAAGGGTTAGTCTTGTATGTATAATAATATTTTTGGGAATTCTCATGTTAAGGTGAACTAAAACAAATAGTCAAACTCATTGATTTCAATTACTTTACAAATTGGATGACTTTTAGAGAATAAATACTAGATAAGTAACTAGAAAATATTGTCAATGTAGGTGTTCATCTATCACCGGTAGTGTCTAGGGAGCTATAAGATAGGTGTGATCTAGGAGGATCTAGGTCATTCATTTATACTACATATTATTATGGTTACAAGTTTAACCTTATGGTTATTCTAGTAGTTGTTCTAGTGGGTCTCACACCTATGTGTAAAATGATTCATTTCAAATACATTTCCTCTTTACTACACAGTCTTGATAATGTTAGAGTTGTTATCAATGACCTGCTAATAACAATGGTTTATGACATCATGACATTAGGTGGTTATGAAGAGGTTGTTACCAATTATTTTAATATACAACTGATGCTTCATATTTTTGCATTATATAATAATGTATACTTCCATTATTTTTAGATAAGTAATGGTAAGCAAGTGACTAGATAGTAAAATAGGGTTGATTCTCAATGGATTGAAATATGTTGTAACTAGATTGTATATAACTTAGCATAATATAACTTTTTTATTATCATTCTAACCTAATTATCATTTTGGTTATTCTTGTCTATTCCTTTTTCACATTATCATCAAAGTTATATGTCATTCAGTAAATTGATCCCACACATACCTATTTAAGCCATGTTAAATAGATTATCCATTGGGTCTCCTCATGGGCCTTGAATCAGTAGCATTAGAGCATACATAATTTTTATCATTCCTGAATGGTATCATTGTGTTTTTGTAGTTCTTTTTGTTATTTGTATGCCACACATACAAGGTCTAATTATATGAAGTTAGGGCTTAAGACTCGAGACCCCTCATCATACCTTCTTTCATGTCCTCAGATGGGAGACAAATCAAAAATGATGCTAGCTCTAATGTTTTAGTAAATGATAGAGGATGCTTTGTAATGACTAAGGGAAGATTTGTAAGAACATAATGCCTATGAATGAGTAAGTATCATTGATCAATTTTCACTCCTTATCAAGCCACAAACTTCTTTGATAACATCTCATTGACCATTTACACAAATGCCATACAAGGTACAAATAAATATAGACATCCCTATGTTTGAAGGTAAAATAGATGCAAATGAACTAGATAACTAGATTACCCTCATATAGTCATACTAATTTGTAAATCACTTCTATGTTTAAGATAAAATCATATTTACTATTCTGACATTTCATTTAATAGTTAAGAAGTGGTGGGAAAATTATTTCACTATACATGAATAATATTTAAGTCTAGAAACATTTGTATATACATGGAACATATATGTTGAATCACTCAAAGCAACCTATTATATGTTGGTAACTATGATAACCAGTATATCAAGTTCTCTTAGTTGTGCCAAGGCAAATAAAAAATTGTGCAATAATACACAAATGTTTTCCATACCCTAGTGTCCAAACTTGGGACTTAGTATTCAGATTAGAATCTTATTCTAAAGTATAGATTAGGCTTACGATCACACATCTAATTAGAGCTATATTTATTGACTATCTCTACCATTGGGTAAGCTGATATATGCATACAATTTTGAATCTAAGGCTAAGTCAAAGACTAAGAATGAATATTCAAAATCTTAGATGAAGCATCAATAATAGTCTAAATCTTCCAATAAAAATTCCAAAACATGGAATAATTCTAAACACCCTCCAAAAAAGAAGCAATTTTTATCGAATGATCAGAACAAGTAATCCAAGATTGGAAAGTGGTGTTAGTTCATAAATCCATTAGTAATTATAATGAGTAATTTCATACTATAAAAACCCTTCTTATAATTTTTGAGTCTATTGGTAGTGTCACCATAACATCAAAGAAAGGATAACAGATCATGAAAACTAAGCCTAGTGCTATGGTGGGTACTACAAACATTTATACTACCTTTGTAGAAATAGAGAATAAGAAATATTATTTCACTCTTAGATATGGATCAATGCACAACTTTTACATTTCATTGTTTACAATAAAATTTGAAAAAACCTTATTTTTTATGAAACAGTTCACAAATTAAACTTGCCATTGATGCCTCACCCCTACTATACTCCATTGGATGGTTTAGTGCTTGCTCTAAGAAATATGTCACTCAACAGTGTAAAGTGGTGTAAAACATAAATCCTTTTTAAGATACATTCCTTTTTGATGTCTCTTCATTATATGTATGTGATATTTTATTGGTTCAACCATATCTTTACCATTACAATGTAGTTTATCAAGCAAATCCTAGGAACATTTTCATAAATGTCAGTGATTTGAGATACCACATACCAAAATTAGTTTCAAATATCTCACTCAATAGTTCCAAGTAGTGTAAAAATATACTCACATCTAATAAAAAAATTATGCTTTTGATGGTAAGATTTAAACATCAGAAAATCCTTATAGCAACCAAGGTCACTATAGTTCTTCTAGTGTTAGTGTAGCAAATGACATTACATCTCAAGTTAGATAAATGTAAGAATATTTTATATTTACCAAAGGAAGTGACTACACACTTTGTGGTAAAGTATATTATTTATTTGATTCTTAGACTACCTCTTATTAATGCTTCATTATACTACAGATCTTTTTTAGAAAATGAAGAGATCAAGTGGCAAATCCATGTACTTGTGGATAAAGGACATATTAGGCCCATCTCATCACCTTATGAAATACCAATTTTTCTTGTGCCAAATAAGGATGGTACATGGAGGATTTGTATTTCATACATAGCACTCAACAAGATAATCATTAAAATTTTATATCCACTTCCACAAATTGAGGATCTTCTAGACTAGCTATATGGTGCCAAATACTTCACTAAGATTGATATCAAGTCTAGGTATCATCAAATTCTTTTTTATCCTAAAAATGTTTGGAAGATAACCTTAAAGGTCACAAAATGTTTTTTGGAATGGTTAGGCATGCCCTTTGGTTTGACCATTTTTCTATCCACATTCATGTGTATGATGAATGCCATCCTCAAGACATTTACAACTTCATTTGTTGTAGTCTACCTTGATGACATCCTAATCTTCAATGAAACATGGGAAGAACACTTGTTCCATATAACACAAGTGCTTGACACTTTATGTAAACATAAATTATATGCAAACACAGAAAAATGTTCTTTTGCCATGTAATAAATTTGGTATTTGGGATACATTGTAGACATACAAGAAGTGCATGTGGATCTAACCAAGATTCAAGTCATCCAAGATTAGCCACAACTAAAGAATATCACCGAACTTTGTAATTTTTTTGGATTGGAAAATGTATTCCAGATATTTTTACTTGGTTTATCTCATGTGACTTAATCTCTAAACTAGGTTACCCAAGGTGGCACTAAAACAAAGCTCAACTAAACTACCACACAATAGAAAGTATTAAAGAAATTGAAAATCAAACTCTATTTTACACTAGTACTAGCTTTACTCAACCTTTAACAACCATTTAAGCTTAATATGTATGCATCTAATTTTGAACTTGGATTAGTACTCACTTAACATGGTCACCCAATTTATTACCACATCAAAAACTTCACCACACAGGCAAGAAATTACCCAACATATGATCATTATCTTTATATTATTATTAGGCATATAAGCATTGAAAACATTATATCTTGGGTAAGGAGACTTTGATCCACACATATCACAAGTTTCTTCAATTATTTCAAATTAAAAACAAATTATAGCAAGATAAGTATCATAAATGGTCTTATTATCTTCAACATTTCCATTTGAACATCAATTATAAGAAGAGAAGTGTTAATCTAGTTGCATAGTGCCTAAGTTGCCCATCTATTCAAACTCTCCTTTATATCCTTAACACATGTGGACATGAAATTACCACATGGTTAGAATTTTATCCATCTAACATGTATTTTTTAGATATCTATTAAAATTTTCTTTTTGTTAATTTAGTTCCAAATTTTGACTTGCAGGATGGTCTTCTCTATCATCTTGAGTAATTGAGTGTTCCACATGGGTATATTAATAGAAACTAATATGGGAGGCTCATTTTATCAAGGTTTTAAGATACATTGTGGTTGAAAAGACACTTTTTATGTTTCATAAGTATTTATTTTAGCCACATCTTAGGTTTGATGTTTCCAAATACATCAAGTCATGTACAACATGTGTCATAGCCAAGATAGTCAGCAAGAAATAATGTTTGTACACAACTTTGTCAGTTTTAATGAGACCATATGATTTTTTTCCATGGACATTCTCTCAAGATACCCTAATACCAATTATGGTCATAATTACCTATATGTAGTAGTTGATAGATTCTCAAAAATGGAAATTCTCATACTTCATAAGAAATATATATTAGTTCTATAAATAGCTCAATTATATTTCTAATGTCTAGATCCATTGTGGAATCCCAAAAACTATTGTTAAGGATTAGTGTTGACATTGGTATTTACTTTGGTAAATAAGTATTTACAAGAGTGGTTTTATTTTAGGTTATATTGTTAGTTATTTAAATATATTGTTCTAATAATATATTTTGTATATAACTTTGTGAGTGAATTATGGAGAGTATTGTTATAGTTATCTCCTAGTTTATACAAGATTAATATCTTTTATGTACTTGTGACATTTATGTATGATATAATAGTGAGGGATATAATATTATTATTATGTGATTAAATTATTTTCAGTGTGTTTGGTTTTGTCTGTGCATAAAGCTCTTGCAAATCATATCAATGGTATCAGAGCAAGGATATTAGAGACATGTGATGGAAAAATAAGATATTGTAAGGGGAAGTCATTCAGACCTTTTACCCCTATGATGATATTACTTTGTAAAAAGTTAAAGTAATATATAATTAAGATAATTTAGTAGAGATTAGTGTATTAATTTTTTCATCTTGGCACTCTTTTTGCATAACACACCAAGACTCTGTTGGGAGCATAGTTTAGTGTTATTTACCATATCGGTTTAAGATTTGTACGCCATTTTCTTGCATGTACATATCTAAATTTGATTGTAACTACATCCAAAATGATCATTTTTTAGTATCCATCATTATATTAGAGTAACATAGCATGTGGAGCATAGATCTAAAGTACAGAGTTGTTTGTGTGATTTGTAATGATATTGTATCATATATTTTGTAGATCACCTCATATATCACATCCTTTTAGATATTGCACTTTTTGAATCAAAGTTGGATGTCACCATGTATATAAGGCAATCCATTTCATTTCCATATGCATATCTAAGTATATTATCCCTTCTTAATCTCCTTGTGTGTATTTGATAGCAATAGACTGACCTATAATTTGAACTTGTATTGGGAATCAACATTCGCCAATAGTTTTTCAAGATCTTTGTGTCTACGTATATATTTATCACATATAATATTTAATTTTATATTCATGATTTCATATCTATACTCTCTAGATCAGTTTCAAAAATCACCTCTTGATTCCAATGAACACGATGATTTATATAATAGCTTTGGCTTCAGAGTAGCAACATTTCTTTTTAAAGACTTAGTTGGTATATTTGCTTTAACTCAGTAGAATTTGCACTCCATAAATCCAAAACCTACGTATTGGTCTGTATTTAGTTTTATAAACTAAATATAGACCAATACCTAGGTTGTGGATTTATGTTGTGTCTTTTTTCATGTCTTTAGTTTAGACATTTAATTGTTTGTTATGTTATGTGTGTTTAAGAATATAGTCATTATTATTTAAATAAATAGTATCAAATATTTTTATTGTTAAGAGTAAATTCTATGTCAAAAATCCAAAGTGTTTATAAATCAAAAGGTTAAATTCATTTAGGCTTAAGTGTCATATAGAGTCTGTTAAAAAAATTTAAATTAAAAAAAAATTGCCTCACTGATGCATTCTCACTTGTATGCAATGTCTGAATTATGGGGGAATTTCTCCTCGACAAATTCATGTATCTAAGCTTTATTGAAACATTTGTTGAGTAAGTAGTGACCTACTAGAGGACGGAGGAAATTGAGGCTAGAGGTTATAGAGCCTCTTATCACTCACCAATGACAAAGCCCCAGATGATTTGGTGACATCCTTTGTGTGGTGTGTTTTTTCATTTTTTAGTGTGGTATGTTTTGTGCCAAATTAGCTAACACCAAGGAGAGTTCTTCAGTGGTAATGAAAATTGTTTATGATGTTTTTGTTTGGGTGGTAAAATACATTGATAGAGGATTTATAAGATAACAATGAGTATTTATTCCTCATTATATTTCATTTTCTAGTATAGTGTGTGTTTGCATTCCCCTACTAGATTAGAGAAAATGATAGTGTATATATAATGGAATGTGACAATAATTATATAGTAGAGAAGCTAACTAAAAAAATCCTCTAATTGTAGAGATACTCTGACTAATGTACTTCTTTATTATGATGATCAGCCAATGAAACTCCCATTGCATTCACATGGAGTAAATGTAAAATGCATTCTTCACATAGTAGTGGTCATGTGCAATAAGATCCAGACAACAAGATTTAAATAGTAGTATGTAGACCTAAAAGTATGTGTTGGCATACGATTCTATTCAGTCCAGTTCTTGAAGATGTAAATTCTACCCATATAAACACTAAGGGGGGGAATGTTAAGGATTAACATTTACATTGGTATTTACTTTGGTAAATAAGTATTAACATGAGTGGTTTTATTATAGGTTATATTGTTAGTTACTAAAATATATTATTGTAATAATATATTTTGTATATAGCTTTATGAGTGAATTATGGAGAGTATTGTTATAGCTATCTCCTAGTTTATATGATCTTGATAACTTATATATACTTGTGACATTCATGTATGATATAATAGTGAGGGATATAATATTATTATTGTGTGACCAAATTATTTTTAGTTTGTTTGGTTTTGTTTGTGCATAAAACTTTTGAAAATCATATCAACTATCTTGTCTAATAGAGACTCTAGGCTCTTAATCCATTTCTAGAAATCACTTTATTCTATGTTAGACATAAATATTAATAAGTTTACCACTTTCCATCCCCAAAATAATGAACAGATGAAAGTGGTCAATAGGATGATAGTGCATCTTCTCAAAGTATACAACTCAAAGAAATGATGAACTTGAAATGAAAGTATTCATTTCATATAGCACAACTATAACATTGATTTTCAGATCTCTATTGCATATAGCCTTTTTTAGGTCTATTTGGGTTTTCAACCTTTATCACCCATTGGCATAACTTATCTTATTATGTCAATAATAGTATCAACTCCTTCCACTCAAAATGAAGTTGAAAAAGTTTTTTTATTCATTAATCACATTTATCATCTTTAGTAATAGGTGAAAATCATTTTGTAATAGGCAAATTATAAGTATAATCAACACCACAACAAACATTGAACATTGTATGCATTTTAGGTTGGTGAATAAGTCTAGATAAACTTGTATAATTATTGACAAATAAGACCTTACCAGAAGCTTCATTCTATTAGGTATAGACCCTAAACCATCACCAAACAAGTAGGAGACAACACTTTTGAGCTCAATCTTCTGACTTGTCTTGGGTTGCATCTACTATTCAATGCATAAGTATTGTGGCATTACTTTCCTCCTTTGTTAGATTCTTTGAGCACTACAAAAATCTTCCATTATTTATAGATCAATCCATATTGCAGTGTTCTATCATAATTAGATCAAATAATTGATGTGCGAGTCAAATTGGCATATCGATAATAGATTCTTATCTTCTAGGTCATTATAGCAAGTTACATTCCATCCCAATTAAAATGGTTCATAGAATTGTAGATTACCAATACGTTTCCACATCTTATATAATTTCATGCAATAGGGGCCATTTATCTTTAAGGAGGAGCAACTAATCTAGGAGTATCTAGGTCACTTGGTCATACTACATATTATTGTAGTTGCATGTCTAGCCTTATGGTTACATTAGTAGATGTGTCAGTGGGTCCTACATCTATATGTAAAAGTATTCCTTGAAAATTTGTTTCTTCATTACCGCATAGTCCTGGTAGTGTCAACATTATTATTAATGGTCTATCATTAACGGTGGTTCATGATATCATTACATTAAGTAGTTATGAAGAGGTTATTACCATATTTTGTAATGGTATAATTGATGTTTTATCTTCTTATATTGTATAATAATGTACACTTCAATTATCTAAAGGTAATCAATGGTAATCAAGTGACTAGGTAGTAGAATAAAGTTAATCCTCTATGAATTAAAATTTGATGTAACCAGATTGTATAAAACTTATTATAATTAAATTTGTTATTATAGGTATAACTTGGTTTTCATTTTGGTTGTTCTTATTTATATATTTTTTTCATTTTCAGTAAATTTATTTTTCATTCAATAAAAAAATTCAGCACATAACCTATTTAACCCGCATTAAGTAGGTTTTCCACTAGGTCTCTTCGTAGGCCTCAAATCAATGTATAAGTCTAAAATTGGTAGTGAAGGAGATTTATCAGATTTTAAGCATTTTACATAGTAAAAATTGGTCTAGGTCATCAGAATTATAAGGTTCAGACTATAAGATAATCATTTAGGCATATTGAGATGGAAAATGTGAGCCTTTCGATAGTGGGAAGGTATAAAATTGAAGGGTAGAGCCTTGATTGATATTTATCAAGTTTATAAGATAGAGATGCTATAATATTCAATTTTAGTGTCTAAGTTAAGTAGGAAACAAGAATTCCTATGAACATCCATATATAGGCATCTAAATGAGGTGTATTATTTATGTAGTTCACATTCCTTTAATGGATAAATAAGACCTCCACTAAATATAAATTGTAACTCCAAATCTAAAGTACTATATGACAATAGATATGATGTGATTTTAAATTGAATAACATAATATTGAATGGATTCATCATTATGTTATTTGAAGTTTTGTAAATGTTCCAATGTAAATTTGGGCACCTCGTGTATATTAAAATCTAAGAATAAAAGATATCATAATTTCATGAATGTAGTTAAATAACCATATGGTAAGTTATATACTAATCCCAAGCTTCTTGTGTGAGACTTCCATGGAATGCTTTTAACAATAATCATTCATAATTATCCCAATGATCAAAAGAATGTACATATTGAATTATATGGATAGATGGGTCTTCATGATCAATAAAAAGAGATAATATTGGTATTTTAAATGCTTTTGGATAATTATATTCAAATACATATTTTCCAAGAGGTTGATTATTGATAAGATTGGACTGTGCATGACCTAATCCTCATCTATAAGTTGGTGTTATTGAATCCATCATCACCTACCCAAAGTAGTGAAGTAAGTTATAAACCATGTATGAATCCAAATATATATTTCTATTGTAAAAACTAGTGTAAATAGGAAACCAACCACTGTATATGGAATAAGGCTCAATTCTAGTGCAAAAACTATTGTAAATAGTGAACCAACCACTACATATGGAATAAGGTTCAATTATGATGCAAAATTGGTGTAAAACTAGTGAAAATTTGGTGCAAAAATTGGTAAAAATATTGAGTATAATCTAGATCTAGTGTATACAACATGGAGAATGACTTGAAGTTTCCATTCTATCTGCAAGGCTCATGGAAAAAACTAAGCAATGAGGAAAATAATGTTTCATGCACATGCCCCTGACTGATATCTGGTGCATATAGATTCAAAGGCTAAGTAAAACAACTATGATTCTAAGTAAACCTATGTGTTAAATTGGAACAACATGCTACACATGATTTCCCCAAAACTGAGCAAATATAATACAAACTAATTAAATGTGGGAAATAAGACTATGAAATTATTGATTGTTATTCTAGGTAAACTGAGGTTCTAAGAAGTTTTAAAATTGCCCATTTTTTAGGCATTTAGACAATAGTGTTGGGAAGGACAATAGAGTAGTGCTCTCCTATCAAATGTAATGCTCCTATCCAAAGTGACTTTCTATGTATTTTATGAGTCTACGACTATGTCAAATATGCAATCTCTATTAAATCATATATGTGTATTGATCTAAGAAGTCTAGTCTCTAAGACAAACCTCTATGAATGCCCCCTCATTTGAGGTGAGTTATTGAGCCTACACAAGAACTTAACTCAAAATAAAAATTTATGAAGGAGTTTGTTGTGATATAAAAATGGAAATTTGAGTAATATTGACAACATGGAAAAACATGGCATCATTATGTATGTAAATTATACATAATAATAATGTAATATACATGTGAAAATAACCATTCATAGTAAGTATGTCTATATAGATTTGATAATGAAACATGTATATAATTGATCAACTGAGTATATAACATTGATTATAACTACTTAGGAAGGAATGCCTAATATCTTCCATGGTATTAGAAGGCCTAGGTGGATGCATGATGTCCATCATGCCATCTAAATATAATAAAATAAGGAAGCAAGGTGTCATGGACATGATGTATATAATCAAATATCACACACACAACATACAAAACACATAGGAGAACACCAAGGGGTCACATATAAGGGACATGTTCAAATGACACACATCTAAATAGAAATAACATATAAAGACATCTTAAAATGCCCTCACACCCATAGAATCAAACAAAGGAGGTTTAGGGACACATATAAGGACATGTGTAAATGCCCACACATATGAATAGAAGACACACACAAGGACATGTTCAAATGTCCTCACTCGCATACAATCAAAGACATGGAGGCTTAGAGCCACTCAAAAAATACATATTCAAATGTCCTTAAAGTAAATAGAGAATGAATGCAATATGTGAAGTTAGAAAAAAGTAATATAAAAGGATGAATGATTATGTAATTTGATCAACAAGAGTTAAGTTGTAACCTGAGTATATTCAATAACTGAGATAAATCGTAGTATATCATAATGTTAGTGAGTGAGCAATATTGAAACATGTAATGTTACATAAATATCTAAATTATGAGTAAGATAATTTGGGAAAATAAGGATATAACCTATGTATACCATGCACCTGATGATCTCACTAATTAATATGCATGTTGTAAGAATATTATATGTAGTCTAAAACTAAGTGGTGATAGTCTAAGCTCACTAAAACAACAATACGATGATGGAAACTAGTGTAGTGTGCTCCTGTCCTCCTTATCACTCCTATATAAATACATTTTTTGAGTGTGTGATAGTGAAAGTACCTAAAACTAAATTTGGGACTGATATTCTATGTAATATACAATCATTCATGTACACTTGTGAACAATGTATGATATAAAACTAGCTAAAATAAGTATCAAATATTTTACACAACTGAATTTATGTATCACAAAGTACATATAAACATACATAACTCTTGGTTTTTTTATTTTCTATCATATTTTATTATTTTTATATATTTTACTTATATATGAATTGAGAAATAGAGAGAAGGATGCTAACCAGTGACTCTTTTAAGAGCCTTACCATCAATAGATCCTGAGTTAAACAAAGGAATGGTGATATATTTCAAATGAAGAGTGTCATGAAGATGTGTAGGTTCTATGACACTACCATTTTTGTATTCTATATAATCAATATCATTGGATCATACTAATTTATATTATTATAATCATCATCTGGTTTTTAAAATTGTGGATTTCCATTCTTACCTTTTATTGTATCTTGATACGAATAAGGAACTACCCCATACTATGGTATTGACCTTTATGAATTCTCCTTTATGATGTGTATTGTGCCATGTGCATTTATTGATATGCCATTACTTGTATTTATTTGTATGCTAGTTGAAAGTATGCATTTTATTTTTTACTCTTGCTTTGAAGAAACTCCATCTTCTCTTAAAACTATGATCATTGCATGTTCATGTGAAAATGTGACATGGTTTGCATCTTTACCCATTACTTCCCTCATTGATATCATCCATGATCTCCCTAATTCAAAATTATATTGTGTCAAATTAGGACATACATGAAATACTACTGAACATGTTTTTGGCCCAATTATGCAAGGTAACTCAATGGATCCAATAAATGATTTATATAAATTATTCTCATCCAAGTGTTTATTATCATATCCAATAAATTTTAAGACTTTCATGCTACAAACATTCATTTCAATAGTTTTATTGATCACAACAATGGTGCATTTCTCGCCACCTATGATGAGATTAAGAATCAAAGGTTCTAGGAATAATGAACTCTTTTTAGTTGACTCCTTTGAAACTACACTTGAAACTGTATCTCTCTTAAGTATTTCATGCTTTAGAGACTCTTTTATGATAAAACCTCTTTTAATAATGTTCTTTTCTTATCTTGAATTTGATATGACAACTTCTCTTTTAGTAATGTAACTTTTTCTTGTTATAACTTTTGCTTTGAAAATTGTTCCCTTTCTAATTTCTCTTTTTTATCTTGTTATTTTTGTGTCCTTGCTTGCTCTAACTTAGCTTTTTGAATCTTTTCTTATTCTAATTATTCTTTTTGAAAAATTTCTTGCTCTAAATTGTCCTTTGGTATCTATTTTTGTACTAATTCTAATTTTATCACTTGTGATTTGGGAGATGTACTCATAAAGAAAGTGGTTTGCTTAATAGATGTATCAATGATAGGATCACCACTATTAATTATCTTTTGTATTTTATTTTTAAAATCCAAACAATTATTTGTATGATGTCCACACATTCGATGATATGTAAAATAGTAATTTGATCTCCTTAGAGGATGTAGAGGAGGTATTTTGATCAAATTATTTCAAGTCATTTCCCTTAAAATCCACTTGAAATCTTATTAGTCATTTTCATACTTTTATAATCACTTATTAAATATGTATTCTATTGTAGTTTCTAGTTTTGATATAAAATCTTGTTAGGTACAACATTACTAGATGGAGATGCACATACATGATTAATACTAGCATATTTTAGTTTCTTTGAAAATGTAATCTAATGTTAAAATAATGATCTTAGCACTAAAAAATTATTTTTATTTTTAAAATATACTATTAACTTTATGATAATTATTATTTTATCCTTCATAGCTTCACAAGAAAAAACCCTAGGTGTTTCATATTCAACATGCATACATACAGCATCAAGGAGAGATGTGGGAGGTAGAGGGGTTTGAAAAAAGATAGGTTGTTTACCTTATTTTTTCACTATAGGATGGGATACCTTACCTCTTGGGATAGTGATAGCATGGATCTAGGTAGAGGGAAAGTAGCTAACATAACCTTGATGGTTAGGAGGATAAGGAAGAAATTCTTTTCTATCCATATAACATGACACTAAAACCTATAAAATTGATGTTATAATAGAATATATCATATCTAAATATCCTAAAACAACAAATGGAAATTTTAAAAATAAGGATACAAACCCTAGTAACATTAATGATTAGGGTTTGGAAACATTCAAATAATAAACAAGTTCACCAATATGTTTTATCAAATTTGGGATTTATGTAAAACCCTAAGTGACAACAATACTATGCAAAATTAGGAGAATAATATTATAATAATAGTATTCACTAATTTAGAACTAATTTATTCTATAAAAATAATAAAAATAGTAAAGTGTATTGAGAAAACAAAGACTTAGTTGGAAATTGTATATGTGGGAGGAATTAGAGACTAAAACTTGTTGTGCAGGGGGATATGGTGATTGGAAATAGGAATCAACGGTTGGATATGGACCTGAATAATAGCATCATGGTTAGTAAAACTAAAGGGGTGGCACTATTTTACACTATGTAGTGCTTCTATCCACTTGAATTTATAAAATTAGGGTTTATGCATTCTCTATCTTCATTTGGAGAACATGTGTATGGTGTGATAGCTTAAGATCACTTGCAAAGACCATTGCATGATTGATTTTACTTCAAAATACCTAGATCATTAATATGTGAATACCAAGTTAAATTAATGGGGAAAAATGGGTCAGTGGTTGAATTTTGGAAAGACCTTAACACCCTGTGTGTTGAGTGTTGCCTACATACCAATACTTCAAAGAGGGATCAAACTTTATATAGTTCTCCCATGCTACGATGGTGTTTGAATAATTAGTGAAATATGATATATTTTTGTGTAGTAATGATGTGATTAAGTGTTTTAACTATGACTTGTGACTTATAAAATGTATTAATATTTAAGCTCTAGAATATTAAGGTTTTATACAATTAGAATTGAGAGAAATGTGTAGTTTTTTCTCAATATGCAATTATGATTCTAGATATTTTTGATGTGGAAGACTATTGTGTATAAAATGGTTTGAAATGTGTTTATATAGTCATATCCTTGAAATTAATTCAAATGGGGCTCATTAGGAACATGGTCCAACCTTCCTATAGCTTTTTAATCTTTGAATTAGTTGTTATATGGTAGGAAGATAGGAGAGGGGGAAAGGACACTAGAATGGTGTGTTATAGCTCCCTAGGGAGCACTTGTCCAATGGATGTTTTCATCATGTTGAGTTTTAGGGTGTGCCTAAATTATGTCTAAATTTTATAATAATATGGATGATTATATTTAGGGGTTATTTATCAACTCAAAGGAGTGTGCAAGGTGGTCAAAAGTGATCAAAAAGGACCCCGATAGAGGTCTAGAGCTAAGTGTGTAAGAGAGTGGTTACAAGTACATGGTTTTAAATTAAATGTTAATTTATGTGTCTAAATTTTTCCCCTTTTTATTTAATTAATGAAAAAAAAATTACTTGATTAAAAGGAAAAAGAGTGGATACTTGAACTTACCTATGGAAAGGAGTCCTATATATAGGCCACAATGTTAAATTATGCTCCATGCAAAAACATATAATGAATGATATGTAATATCAATATTTACTTAAGATAAATATCAAAAATTGAAATAAAATGAACTAGAGAGTGATAAGGAGTGCATACACCTGATTGGGTATGTGAACTATTGTGCTTTTTTTTGCTATAAAAATTGGTGTAAAACTATTGTTAAATTAGTGATTATGGTGGGTTGTACGCTTGTAGTTTCATTAACATTTAAATAATTTTGATTGGATTTTTCATGATCCAATCCTCATCATTAATTGGGTGTGCTTAATAACTCAAGGTGTGTTTGACTCCAGCATCACCTACCCAAAGTAGTGAAGTAATTTAGAATCCATCTATGAATTCCAATAGATGTTTTTGGTGCAAAAACTAGTGTAAACATTAGTTTAAATAGAAAACCAACCACTAAATATGGAATAAGGCTCATTTATGGTGTAAAATTGGTGTAAACACTGGTGTAAATATTGATTCTAATCTGGGTATAGTGTATACTTAGACACCTAAAACTGGCCACCAATGCCCATCAATCAAGTTTTTACCAATTTCCACCAAAATGCACAATTTGGCCTAAAGACACTAAAACACATTAAAAGATTTAAAACTGACATATTCAAGAGCCAATTTTGGCCAGGGTATCATTAAATGGGGCAATGAATTTTATGGGCAAGATAACTTTGATCAGATCATTTTGAGTCAAAATACTAATTTTACACCTGGTTGCCCTGGATTGCTCTTTTATGTCAAATATCTTGCATGAGACATGTGCCTTTGTTATTTGGTGTTGACAACATCCTACATGAGATAATGGATCCAATACATCTAACATCAACTTCCAATTCTAATCCAATCAAATTTTGAGCCAATAATAAGATATTTTGACCAATTTGATTAATTTGTGCACCAAAGAACCAAGGTTTGCACCAAAATGACTAATCATGTCTAAAGATAATTAATTAAAATCATGAGCCTAATTAAAATTCCATGGAACTAATTGAATAAATATTTATTGGAAATTAATTGTCATTAACTTCATCATCAAATGACATCATCCTATGGGGTGGCATCCACAAGCCATACATGCATAAAATATCATATTCATGCCTCCCATACCTCATAAAACCCTTTCCATGCCTATTTAATTCCCCTCTATCCCAAATATTAATGGGGATATTTTTAGATTTAATTTCATAATTGGATTTATTCATGGCCACACATCTCAATCTTGAGATGGGCAGTCATGATTGATCCTAAAACCATTCCAAAAAGCTATAAATAACAAGCCTCAAAGCCATAATTCCAAGCTCTTTTATGCCAAAATTATAACGCCCAAATTCATTCAAAATTATCACATTTTAGTGTAATAATGCCCAAATATTTATCCAATCCAAGCCAACCCAAATCCAAACATGGTGCCAAGGAGAGATGGAGGTAGCCACACATCATTGATGCAGACTTCATGAGCATAAATTGAGCAAGCCACTTCAACAAGATATTTAGATCATCCAAGGAAGGTGAAATAAGGTTTCATTTACATTTTAGTTGTGTTTTCCATTCTATTCTTGCCAATTAAGATCCCCCTTTGTGATAGGCTTAAGGTGTTAGCATTAGTGTGTTTTGTTTGGATTTGTTTTATTCACTAACACAATACTATTCTCCCCTTATTGTAATCCTAGCTCACATAATGGCATGATCGATGGGACCATAGCCCCACAAATTTGGTCATAAAGATCATACAAGCAACCTACTAATATTTTCCATGTAGGATCTTGGAGTTGGAGGCCAAAAAGAGTGAAAATTTAAGTTAAAATTCCATTTTTCTAATAATTGCATTTTTGTTTCTAAAAACCATAGTTTTACTCTCTATTACAATATCATTGCTCACATAGTAGCAATTTTGTAATTAAATCATTATTTGATAAATAGTGGTTTTGTAGATTGGAGTAATGATTTTATTGGCTAGAGCAATGATATTATTTTCCAGAGTGGTGATTTCATAAAATAGTGATATTGTTCACCCTATGTTCCTATTCAAAAACAGTGATTTTATCAGAGTAATGATATTGCCAACTATAACAGTGATATTGTTTCCTAGATAGTGATATAGTTGATTTGGATAGTGATTTCATTTAAAATAGAAATTTTATTTAGCAGTGATTTAGAAGGAAAATAATTATAATGTGTTTTCTATCGAACTAATCCATAACAGTGATATTGTGTTTTGAAATTACAATTTTACAGTAAAACAATGATATTGATTGTGTGACAGTGGGATTGGAACAGAGAGTTGAAAATTTTCATGTTGTTTTCTCAAACTCTTAAGTGATTTAAAGCAAGCCCTTATAATTGTGTTTTTACAAGTTTAGGGAGTATTTTATAATTTGTTTTGATTGCATTTAACCAAACACACTTTCAAAGTTGGTGCTTAATGAAAAATTAGGGTGCTTAAGTGAATGTTTTGATAAATTGTGCTTTCAAAGTTATAATTTAAGACCAAGGGGTAAAAATAACACCACCTAATATTTCATTTGGTGCTTAAAATTTAACTCAATTGTCAAATTTTGTCTTTAATATTTGTTTAAATAGAATTTGATTGGCAAAAAGAGGGACGTTGCATGTATGCTCTTCCATCCATCCCCTTTAGGGAACTTTGGGAATCAAAAGAGTCATCCTTATTGAAAACATACCTAGTCCAAGGCATAGAAATAATATCATCTAAATCACTCCCCAAAAACTTGCAATAGTTTGTGTGACCTTGAAATGATCCTAAAGTCCTTCTATTTATTCATTTATTTTATTGCATCTTGGCTTATGAGGGGGACTTCATTACCTCATACAAGTTCTTTAGGGAAGCTTTGACCTAGGGTTTCATCTCCTGGTACTAAATTTAACCACTCCCATTAGGATTATAGGTTTGAGTAGTTAAACTACCTTTTATTATTATAGTTACACAGGATGTATGTATACTTTGGACATCACACTACATTGATCAAGTGACAGATGTAGTGGTTGTAAAAATGACAAGACCATTTTGCAGTAAGCCAAGTTTCATGTAAAACTAATTTAAGTGTGTTTATTTTACAATGTGATGTAAAATTCATTGAGTAATTGATCCATCTATATGTTCAAAAACTTGTAGATCTTAGATAAATCCCCACTTATTATGGAAGTGTTGTTGGTGCAAGGTGCACCTCAAGGTCCATGTTGTAGTAATATCATTTGAGAGAAGGGGGGTTGTAAAAAACCTATTATATAATGTGCATTTTACTTTTTTGATGAACACTAAAAAGGCCTCTCAAATGACATATATTGATGGATTGCAACAATACCAAGCAACCTTCTCAATTTAAGAACTAAGAGTGATTGATTAGTTGGTTTTATCCTAGATTAAAGTCTTGTTTGGAGTCAAAAATTGGTGTGAACAAATGATACAAACCAAAGTAGATAATCCTCATTTTCCTTTGAACAAAGAGGCATTATGTTTCCCACATGAATCATCAATTTTCCTTGTTCAAAGTTCATCAAAACTTGGAGTCATATCATCCACTTTAGTGTAGTTATGTTGCCCAATTGAGTCTAGAACTTTTACCAAAGTTTTTTTAAGTCATTAATTTATAATTCACATTAAAATTTGAACCTTTCTAAGTTCTAAGGGTTGATGTGTCAATTGGGTTTTCCATTTTCACATTAAACATTTTTAACTTAGGTTCAAATTTCCATTTGAATTGAAAGCCATTTAAGACTCATAATCATTATCACCACTTGGTAAACTTAAATCATCTTGTGTAAACACTCTCACTTTAAGTCTATGAGTGAAATTTTATTATCCCATTTTTCCTTGAGTCTATTTGATGAAAACCTCTTTGCCTTAGAAAAAATTTCAAAACTTTGAGAGTGTGTGTATCATGTTTAAAAAGTAGTGTTACGCTATCGAATTTGTGAGAAACCATATTTCCCTTAGACAGTTTTTGAAATAAATATTTTGTCATGTCTTTTGAGTAATCTAGTGTTGTAACTCTATACAAAACATTTCAAACATTATTTCATAGACCTTTTTTCATAGAGTTCAAGTTTTTACACATTTTTCAAGCCAATCTGAGTATACCTTTGTGAATATTTGTCTAGCAAAATTATGTCGTTCACATTTGTTTAGCCTATTTGTCAAAAGAACCAAGTTTTCAACCATTATTTTTTAAAAAGCAAATTATCTCTAAAGTGCCTTTTGTTCCATACTTTATACCTATTTGATTGAGTTCATGTCCAAGAGTCAAATGCCTATTTTTTGTTAAAAGTGTTTCAAATCTGTTAGATTAAAATCTCATCTATTTTAAATTATATCTTTTGATGCCATTTGGCCAAGAGTCCTAGCACATGCCTTATTTGAGCCTATATTTTGATGCCTCATTTGGCCAAAAGACCTAGCAACATGTTATTTCCTAGATTAGATTGATTTTAAACACTTTGACCTTAGATTTTGGCATTTCAATTTTTAGTCTAGTTACTTAATCTTTTTTGTATAAGACGTGTATTTTTAGATACTTAATGTTATCTTGTTTTTATCACAAATCATTCAATAAATATTTCCATCCTTTAATGAATCTACACCAAGTTTGAACATCATATTTTAGACATTATCTTTTTAGAGTTTTTAGAACTCTCTTCCTTTTCTATCACAAAACATTCACTATAGATCCCAACATGTATTCCTACACTTGTAGTGGACTCATGTACAATCCAAGGATTAGTAATGTGGTTGCACAAGATTAAATGGTGAAAGACCCCTATGTAGATAATTTTATTTATGAGATGGATCCTTATATCTCTCATAACACTCAAATAGGGACAAAAAAACAAGATTCGTTGGCTAGCTATTTGGTTAATACACCACCATACTCGAAGCAAGATCAAGCAAAAATAGAGAAATACCTAGCTATGGTACCTACTATTAAATAACATTTTCCTCAACAACCATACTCTATTAATGCACCTTCCATGTATGATCCTTATTTGTTTGATCATCATTTTTTGGGGAAGCAAGATGAGATTTTGGTTAGATCCATAGAGGTAGGGGCCAAGTTTTTGGCAAACTTCCCCCATGAGAATTTACCAAGTCTAGTAAGAATGCCTCATAACATATTGTATAGTCAACAAGCTTCTTCTATTAATCCTTTATCTCTAGTCTAAATAATGTATCAAGACCCTAGTATTCTTTTCAAAGGCAAGGACCCCATGGAGGACCAATTTTTACAGATGCATATAGCATACCAAACCTACCTTAACCTAGCACATAATTTTAACCAAATGACCATGTCAAGTAGGCCTCTCATAGATTTAGTCCCCTCAACTAGAGTGTTAATAGAGTTGATTGGTCAAGATAATCAGGGTGTAGACCCATTCATGTAGAATACTTTGATTGACAACTTATTTCATATGCCAACCATCAAATAAGTATCTTCTGCTTCTACATAGAATAGTGGCCAAAACATAGTGGATAATGTGTAAGTAACATCCCATCTAAACCAAAGTGGTGTTAATATGAAAATAACTAGCCAACAAAGTATGCCTTTAGTTAACATCACAAGTGTTTCTCAAAATCAAGGAGTAGTATTTTCTACATCCTAATCTCAACTAGTTACTTCTAATCCTCAACTAGTTACTTCTTCAAGTGCACAACTAATAGGATTAGGTAGCCATCTGGAAACTAATGTCATGCCTCAACAACAAAATGTGATGAATCCTACTCAACAAGTGACAATTAGTATTTCATAATAGTAGGCATAATATAGTATACCAATACAATAGAGGTTGAATATGTTTTTTCCTCAATAGAGGGTAACTATTGTTCCACCACATCAAGTAATAACAAACATACCTCTTCAATCATAGGCTAGTATGCCAATTTAAACCCAACCAATGTCTAACCAACAATGTATAAATATTGGTCAGTGACAGATGCCAAATATTCAACATACGTTCACTTCCCAATAGTGATTCATGTAATAAGGAGGTTCCAATGTTTCTCAAGTAACCATTAGGGAACACTTTCCTTTTGTTTCAAATATGCCACTCATTCAGAAATAGGGTCTTGGTTTACAAGTTCCCGCTTAGAAGAAAGGTTAGATTAGTTGGTAGAACGTCCTTTTTCAACCATAATAGGTGTAGTATGGTTACATCCCTTCATCTCAAACACAAAATCCTCAACATCAAACCTTAATAACCAACCCTAACTAAATATTACACCATAACACATGTAATTCCAATAATCAGACTCTAATCTATGTATGTATATTCGTGGTCCATTTACCAAAAAATACATTGTACCCTAAAAAATATCTCCATTATACCCCAGTCTAAGTGTTCCACTCATGGCTACCCAACCATCTACCTAGGCCAATATTCCCACAAGTTTCCTAGAACAAGAATCATTACAGATGAAGGATGCAGTCACTACCATCCAAGCTGGGAAATAAGGTAAAAAGTTTAAGTTGGATGATGTGTGTTCCTATCCTTTTAACATGGACTACTTATAGATTCTATTTCCTCCAGGATATGAGCCCAAAGTTTGATAAATACAAGGGTAAAGGTGACCCCAAATCCCATTTAATAGAATTCTTTGTCATATGTCATCCAGTGGCATCTAGTGACATATAAATTTTATTGTTGTTCCAAAGGAGTCTAGCAGGACAAACCTTGGAGTGGTTTTTAAAGTTTCCTAAGAATTTAGTAATAGATTTTGATGACCTTTCAAAAAAGTTTGTGTATCACTTTCGTTACAATTTTAAACATGGGATATCATTGGTCGACTTGACACAAGCAAAGCAAAAAGCCAGTGAAAGTTTTGTGAGTTATCTACAATGATGTAGAGCCCTTTCAAGGTGATTCACCCATAGTTTACCAGATAAACAATTAGCTATTGTGTTTACTAAAAATTTTCATAGTGAGATAGCTTATTATCTAGAACTATAATGTGTGTATACTTTCAAAGAGATCATTGATAAAGGTTTGTTGATTGACCAATCCATTATTAATAATCAAACTCACTTAAACTAATTAGAATCAAGGTACCAATTATGGAAATGGATAAAATCAAAATAAATTCCAAATGTAAGCATCACAACTAGCATAGGCCAATAACCAAGATAGATCAAAGCAATACAAATGTAATAAGAATGTCATGGGAAATGGAGTAACCAAGTCACACCATGTCCAAATGGTGAAATCACCATTCACCTATCTTGTGCCACCTTTTCAAATTACTCTTGCCTGAAAACCTCTTTAGCCAACACCCCAAGCACAACAACCTAGGCCCACACAATAAATGCAACCACCTTTGCCATTACAAGTTCTTCCTCTAAAGATAATTATATCAACTCATTGTGTCTTTAATGACCTTGGAGATCCTATTGAGTTTGTATTTCACAAACTCATCATTGTTAATATGATTATTTAGCCTATACTAAAGTATTATCTGTAAGGCATTCCTTATCCTGATTGGTACCATGAAAATGAATTCCATGAGTATCATCAGGTTAATGGGCACAATTTATGAATATGTGCACATATCAATCATTTGATTGAGAATATGTTAGATAATGGGGAGATAACATTAGATAATGGTTATTCCACTTCCAATTAGACCCTTAGAATCTATTAAAACCCTTTTCCCCAACATAATAACCAATAGCAACAACATAACAACTAGTAGCAACAACAACACTGGTGAATGCAACAACAAAATCAATAATATCAAAATCAAAGGTTGAACCAACAGAACTAGTAGAACCAAAAATAGAATCAATAATACCAAAATAATAGACAAAACCAAGGTCATAATGATAACAACCAATAAACCTACCATGCAATTTCACATGACTATAATAGAGTTATAGGCCATATTGGAGGACATAACATTAATACCATCTCCATTAATCCTAGACCAAATTATAATTAGGTGAGACCATTACTAACCATTCCAAACCAATCTAATCACTTTGAAAATCCTTTTTTGACTTGGGACCACACACAAGCAAACTAGAAAATAGGGATTCCCACTTTTGGACCTTATATCAATAACTCAAACTTGCTCTATGACCACACACAAGTTCACTAGCAACCAAGACTTATCCTATCTAGTCCCACACCATCACCATAATTTGTTAGCAATCATGATCCTATATTCAATCCCAATTGTGCAATCACAACTAAAAGGTCAAATATTACCATCCTACGACCACAACCATCTACCACTTCACCCATTATCCAACTAGTCATTTAGCCTCAAAATAAGCCATTTAACATTATTCAAGATAATAATTCTGATATTATGGAATAATTGTAAAATAAACCCACATAAATCTACATTTTAGATTTTTTTCATACGTCAACAATCCACAAAAACATTTTAAATGACTTCTTGAGCTAGTCCACTATTTCAAGTGACATATCCCCTGATAAATTACAAGCTTTGGTTAGACACCTAGCTCCAACCTAACAAGTCACTTTCAACCAAAGTGATATTTCATCCCATGGCCCACTGTATAATAACCTATTATACATTGAAGTTTGCATAAAGTGGCACAAATTGAAATGTGTTCTTATAGACAATGGATCAAGTCTAAACATAGTGTCTCTTAAGCTCATCAAGATTATTGGGTACATAATGGTAGATCTTCAAGTAGATACAACAACCATCAAATCCTACAACAAGTAGGAAAGAGAATCCTAGTGCACCATTTGTTTATCAATTATCCTTAGGCCTTTGACCCATGATACACTTTGCCATGTGTTTGATCTTGATTTATCATATAATATGCTTTTGAAAAGACCTTGGTTACATGAAATTCATGTAGTCCAATCAACATTGCACTAATGTATCAAGCTCTCCCATTCAAGGATGCAAGTTTGTATACCAGTAGATTTGCATCCATACGAGCATTAAAATCACCTAGAGGCCATGTTCAAGAGTTATAACTATCACTTTGGCATGAATCCAGTGGAAAAATAAGATAAGGAAAAAGTAATACTTCTTTATCCATTGGAGGATAACTACATTGATCCTAATACCCTTGATTCCCTTTCTCACCTGCCATCTCCTGAAGCATCCAATCATTTTACCATCTTACCTAATGGCCTAGGGGAGTATGTGACCCATGATACCTTTCATATTTTGAACCTTCCATAAAATCCAAATGCCTTTGGAAGACCTAAATCTAAGTCACTTCATCCAAAATGGTAACAAAAGAGCAAGGATAAAGGACCTATCATATTTATACAAGCATCTGGCCTAGAACTAGACCCTTTCAAGGGAGATGAATCATGGTTATATAATGACAACCAATATAATTATTATAAAACTAAAAATTATCCTATTTCCAATAGGATTATAGATAATCAAGACTATGAATGAGGAGGCCTTGGACCTAATCAATAAGGAACACTTGAACCAATTTCCATGACCAAATAAAAAAGACCCTATCGACTTGGCTTTAAACCACCTGGGGGTAACTCCATATACCTTACTCATGTTCCATTTCCATCAAATAGTGATGAAGATGTTGGTATTGAAGTAGAGTTTGATCATAGCCTTTTTGATGGCCTACCTAAAACCAACCTGTTTAACCCTCATTTCATTTGTACCCTTACCCTAGTCATTTGTCACAACCCACTACCATTGTATTATCCCAAACTAATAGACTATGACTAGTAAGAGTCCAACATACTGATTGATGTGTTTCAAAATGATGAGGCTTTTTGTGACTTTCTAGGCCTTAGAGACAATGTTTTATTGGGGGACCATAAATAAGGGTTCCCAATCAAGTTAGATCCTATAGCATATTTTGGAGAGCGGGTGAACACCCTTAGCCAAAAGCAAATAATTAAAACATTGCAGTCCCAAAGTGAAAACCTCTTTGAGGCACTTTTTGACCATGGTAAAAGTAAATAAAAAGGCTAGTCTAGAGGTGAAAACCTATTTTAGGCACCATTAGATGGGGGTGTTCAACCTTCTTCAACCACAGCTCAGGAGACCACCAATGACAAACTTGTCTATGAGTCTAAGTTCAATTTCAAAGAGCAATAAGCTTTTGATCAAATTATTTAGGATTTTCCAATAGTTTTTTTTAAATGGCCAAACCTTCCATTAGGGTATTCTAATTCATCATGCCTAGGGGATCTTGAAGAGCCAATCCTATCAGAGGACTCTAATATTTCCAACCAATTCAAATCTTTGCCCACTATCCATAAAGATGGTTTGACCCTTATCATGGAAGATATGATAGAGGTTAATGTTGGGTCCCCAAATGACCCAAAGTGGATCAATCCAAGTGCTTCCCTTATTGAGAAATAGCATGAAGTCATTACAACCCTTTTGAGGGAGTTTGTAGATATTTTTGCATGGGCATATTTTGACATGCCAAGTTTGGACCCCACCTTAATTCTACACCACCTTATGTTCAATCCTGATGCCAAACTAGCAAAACAAAAGTTGTGTAAGATGCACCCTCACATTATTGTATTGGTAAAGAAAGAGTTATAAAAAAATTTAAAAGTAGGATGTGTTCAATCCATTGAATACTTAGAGTAGATATCCAATATTGTACTAGTTAGAAAAAATCTAGAAGGAATCAGAATTTTTATTGATTTCATGATATAAACAAAGCTTACCCTAAGGATGAATTTCCATTACCAAATATTGACATGATCATTGACTCCACAATGGGTTATGAAACGCTTTCATTAATGGATGGATTTTTTAGATACAACCACATCAGAATAGCACCATAAGACCAACACAAGATAGCATTCACCACTACATGGGGCACATTTTGTTATCAAGTAATGTCATTTGATCTTAAGAATGATAGAGCTACATATCAAAGAGACATGCCCATCATATTCCATGATATGATGCATGATATTTTTGAATATTACATCGATGACATACTAGACAAATCAAAAACTAGGGCCGACCATCTAGTAGTGCTACATAGAATATTTGAAAGACTGCATGAATATAAAGTATAACTAAATCCAAATAAATGTGTATTTGGATTAATATCAAGAAAATTAGTTGGATTCATTATGTCTCATCGAGGCATTGAAGTTGATTCGGCCAAAGTCCAAGCTATAACAGAGATGAAACCACCAACTACTTTAAAGTAGATCTATAGTTTGCAAGGCAAGATCCAATCTATTCGATGCTCCATATCTCACTTGGCCAATAAATGTCATCCTTTTACACATATTCTAAATAAGGGACTCACATTTCACTGGGATAATCACTACCAAATATCTTTTTAACAACTCAAAAACTATCTAGTGAATTCACCTATTTTGTTGCCTCCTATGTCTAGAAAGCCATTCTTGTTGTATCTATCAGCTATTGATAATGCCTTGTGGACACTTTTAGCTTAGCATGATGACAATGGAAAAGAGCATGCCATGTACTATTTAAGCCATACACTAGTTTTGTATGAACATAATTATAATCCCATAGAAAAATCAAGTTTAGCCATGGTTTTTGTAGCTTAGAAGCTGTGTTATTACATGTTAAATAATCAGACCATGGTTATTTCAAAAGTAAATCCACTCAAGTATATACTATCTAAAATAGATTTACAAGGCTGGATGTCCAAGTAGATCATGATCTTAAGGGACTTTGACGTCAAATACTTAAATCAAAAAATATTAAGGGGCAATTTATTATAGATCAACTTAGAAAAACACCCCTTGTAGATACAGAACAACTCATATTCTAATTTCTTGATGAATCCATAATGACCATCATGGACACACCTCTTGAGGAGTAGCACTAGAAGTTATATTTTGATGGATCATTCATAACACATAGATCAGGGGTAGGCCTTTTATTTATTACACCACAGGGGGATCTAATCCCTATATCATTCAAGATTAGTTTTCCTTGTACCAACAACATGGATGAATATGAAGCACTTGTTACAAGGCTTTGCCAAGCAGTACAATGGAATGTATCTCATCTCATATTTTATGGTGATTCTCAATTAATCATCAATTAGGTTACAAATCATTTATAGACTAAAGATGACAAGTTGGTTCTATATAAGGCCATGGTCAATAGTCTCAAACAATAGATTGCTGACATTTAGTTTGAGCATATACCAAGGGTTAGTGATAGAACTATAGATGCTATGGCCACTGTTAGATATTTGATTTGACAAAAAAACACAACTAAAGAGTATCAGTTCCTTGTTGATAACTTGTTATCACTAGTTCATGAGCCTTCAACCATCATGATGATTTGTGATATTATTGGTCCTAGTTATATTTGGTACTCAAACCTTTACAACTAATTTCATGACCAAGTTTTACCACCTAACCTCTCTCAAAAACAAACCAAATCCTTCATCCGCCAAGCCACTCATTATGCCTTACTTGGATCCACCCTTTACCATTGTAGTTTTGATGGAACTCTACTTCATTTTTTAACTTTGACAAAATCTATGCTAGCATTATGGGAAGTACATGAAGGAGTATGTGGATCCCACACTAATGGGGTAATCTTATCTAAGAATCTCTTATGTATTGTTTATTATTGGCCCATGATGGATGAAAATGTGGCTGCATATATAAATAAGTACAATAAATGTCAATGACATACTAATTTGATTCATGCTCTAATAAAGACTCTAAAACCAATGTTGACACCATGGCCATTTGCTACATGGGGCCTTGACCTCATTGGGAATATCAATCCCACCTCATCTGATGGCCATAAACATATCTTTACCACCATCTAATATATTATTAAGTGGGTTGAAGTTATACCCCTCACTTACGTGACTGGAAAACAAATTTCCAAGTTCATCTTCAACCATCTCATTTGCCACTATGGTATCTCCTCGGACATTATATCTAATAATGGAGGATAATTTAAGAACAAGGATGTTGACAAGTTATGTGCCAAATATAACATCACACAACATTTTTCTATGACATATTACCCTCAAGGTAATGGCTAGGCTGAAGCATCAAACAAAACCATTATCAACAATCTCAAAAATATTTTTAATGATACTAGTTGTGATTGGCACCTTCAGATGTTCCATGCCCTTTGGGCATACCATGTCAATCACTATAAACCCATAAGAGCCACTCCATATCCACTTGTTTATGGTATATAATCCATACTTCCCATTGAGGTTGAGTTGCCATCTTTATGCATCACTTTTAAGCATGTCCCAGATGATAATGATTATCAAGTAGCTCACCTACAAGAACTAGAGTTACTTGATGAGAAAAGCATGGATGCAGTAAACGATCTTCAAGCATATCAGAACTAACTCAAAGGCCACTATAATTAGTGCATCAAACATAGAGAATTTTAACTCGGTGATCTTATCTTTAAATAAAACCAAAAGAATACCATAAAGAATACCATGGCTAAAAAGAAGCATAAAGGTAAGTTCAAACCTAATTGGGTTGGTTCTTTCATCATTATAGAAAAATTTGGAACTAGAGCATATAGGCCTACCATACCAGATGACCATGAACTTGATGAGCTGATGAACATTATCCACCTCAAGCGGTACTATGCTTGAGTGACTTGGTGTATTGCCTATAAGGACCATTTCAAGTTATATAATTTTGTTAATCTTCTTTGTATAATACCTTTTTTACTAACCTATCATCCTACCAACCTATCATTTTTCATATCACATGTCTATTTTACCATACCTTTCCCCATCAACTAAATTTATTTTTCCCTCCTTACTTAGCCCTATGGCCTTTGTTCCATTCTATTTAGTTCCATCACTACTTTCAACATGAACATTCATATTTAGTTTCAACATTTGTTTCATACATTCTAGACAAAGGCAGTATTTTAGAGTAATACGATAGATATTGGGCAGTTGCATCCTTCATTTCTTGTTTTATTCTCTTTTATTATCTTGATCCTTATTATAACCACCTATGGGAAAATTAGTCTCAGTGACCTATGATGTTGTATCCTAGTTATAACCACCTATGGGAAAATTAGGGGAAACACTTATTTATTGTGCCTATTTTATTTGAATTGACTACTACACTGGTTGGATTCCTCTGCTATAAGGTAGAACTATAGTGACTTGAGGTCCTACTCTAGGACTATGTAGGCAGTTCTTAATACTTATTGAGGTTAGCTTAGTCACCCTTTCCAGCCGCATTCTCATCATTTTATGAGCAACCTAAGTAACGTTCTTTCAATTTTGTGAGCTTGAACCATTTAGTGTCTTATCATTCTCAATCGAGTTGAGATACTCTAAAAATTCCAAAAAAAATTGTAAAACCATTATAAAAAACCAAAAACATTGACCACTTCTTTTCCTTAAGGATTCTGGGAACCCTTACTAAGTTACAAGTAAATCACTTGTCACTCAGTTTCCCCATCTTTTTTGGATTTTTCTCCCATGCACTTGTCATTTTACAAGACTGTTCCTATTCTTCTATCACGTCCATTCTATTTTTTTCATTAGTTATCATTTTCTTCTCATTTCTTGGGCGAACTACATTTAGCTTGAAGTTTTTATTGGCTATTACATCCATGAAACTATGTAGGCAATGTCCACTTGCCTAGTGCATATGGAGACAACTCAGCCACCCCCTTCCTTTTCTTCTATTCCCCCATTTTGTTAGTTTGTTAAGTTGTCACCTATTTTCTAGGGGAAATGTTTGTATGGTTTATATTGAGTTGTTTATTTAATTGTTTATGCTTATTTATTTGTTTGTGTGCCTGTTTGTTTGCTTTTAGCACGTTTTCCTTGATTTAGTCTATGTGCATTCATTGGGTGATTCCTTACACATTTATACCTGAATCCATCCATATTCATATGTTTACATTTTCATCATGGTTTTTATCATTGGTGCATTGTTTTTATTTTGAATATTAAATCTTGGGAGTCAGTCTTTATGCATATTTTGACTAAGTCCTCATGATGTTCTACCATGATGCCTACCATCACATGCTACAAAAAAATTAGCTTTCAAAATTCTTCTCATCAAGGATCTCCTCGACACTGACATCTAAATCATATCCCAAATAGAGTAATTAACCATGAAATAATTTCAACCCTTGTTAGTACGGATGAGCATCTCTCTACTAGCAATTTGGTCCAATTCATTATTACCCTCTATGTTAATTTACTATCATCATCATCCAATCAATCATGTTTTCCATAATTGGGGTCCCATAACTAGGTTCCCATGATTATAACTGCCTATGGGAAAATCATTGTACACCATCCCACCTACATTTCTCAAAGATTATAACTATCTTTAGGCAAATCATTGTGTTCTCACCAAAATTTTTTTGGCCCAAATAGGGGCATATTGTTATCTTATTTATCTATCCTAATTGGGGTAGCTCCATATTCTCAATGATTATAAACATCTTTGGGCAAATCATTGTGTTATCATACCACATTGTCATTATCAGGGTACAATGCTTATAACCACATTTTGGGCAAACCATTACACATCATCCCACTTACAATCTCAATTATTTTGGACTACTTTTTCAAATTCATTATGTTTTCACCCCATCATTTTCCTTTCTTCGGTCCTCTCATTTAAATTCTTTCTTTTTGAAGGACCATTTGTTGACCTACTTGTGCCAACAATTCCCTCAAGGGGGCATCATACAGTTCATCAATTGTCATTAAAGTTGTAAGCATACAAGACCTTTTTATTCTTTGACAAAATGTTACTATGCTTATATCTTTCAATGCCTTCTCAAACAAGGGCAAACTGTAGACACTTAAAACTGGCCACCAATGACCATCAATCAAGATTTTGACCACTTTCCACCAAAATGCATAATTTGGCCTAAAAACACTAAAACACATTAAAAGCTTTGAAATCGACATATTCAAGTGCTAATTTTGGCTAGGGTATCATTAAATAAGGTAATGCATTTTATAGGCCAGCTAACTTTGATCATCTCATTTCAAGTCAAAATGCCAATTTTGCACCTAGGTGCCCTGGATTGCTCTTTTCTATCAAATCTCTTGAATGAGACATATGCTTTTGTTATTTGGTGTTGACAAAATCCTAAATGAGATAATATATCCAATACATCTAACATTGACTTCCAATTTTAATTCAGTCAAATTTTGAGTCAATAACAAGATATTCTGACCAATTTGATGAATTTGTGCACCAAAGAACCAAGGTTTGCACCAAAATGACTAATCTTGCTTAAATCTAATTAATTAAAATCATGAGCTTAAATAATAATTCCATGGAACTTGTTGAATAAATATTTATTGGAAATTGATTGTCATTAATTGCATCATAAAGTGACATCATCCTATGGGGTGGCATCCATAAGCGATAAAGGCATAAAATATCATATTCAAGCCTTTCATGCCTCATAAAAGCCTTTTTATGCCTATTTAATGCCCCTTTATCCCAAATATTAATGGGTATATTTATATATTGAATTTCATAATTGGATTTATTCATGGCCACACATCTCAATCTTGAGATGGGCAGTCATGGTTGATCCTAAAACCATTCCAAAAATTTATAAATAGCAAGCCTCAAAGCCATTATTCCAAGATTTTTTATGTCAAACTTATAATGCCCAAATGCATTCAAAATTATCACATTTTAGTGTTACACTTCCCAAATATTGAACCAAGCCAAGCCAAGCCAAAGCCAAACATGGTTCCAAGGAGAGATGGAGGTAGCCACACTTCATTGATGCAGACTTCATGAGAAAAAACTGAGCAAGCCACTTCAACAAGATATTTAGAGCATCCAAAGAAGTTGAAATAAGGTTTATTTTTCATTTTAGTTGTGTTTTCTATTTTAGTCTTGTTAACTAAGCTCCCCCTTTGTGATAGGCTTAAGGTGTTAGCATTAGTGTGTTTTGTTTGGATTTGTTTTATTCACTAACACAATACTAATCTCCCCTTATTACAATCCTAGCTCACATATGCAATGTTGAGAATGACATGAATTTGACATTTCATCTACAATATTGGTACAAAATCTAAGCAATTGGGAAATCAATGTGTCATTCACATGCCCCCAATTGATATCTAGTGCATATATATATATTGAGGCTAAGTACAACTATGATTCTTATGTAGGATCATCATCAAGTCAATGTAAAGTTTAAATTTTGTTCATCAGGTCAAAGTTTTATTATGTGTAAGTGGGGAGTGTCTTCTAGGGTCATTTAGGATGTTTTCAAGTCCTTATCGTTTCAAAAATATGGTTTTTGGATCTATAATTCAATTTCCCACCAAAATGGGAATTCAAAATTTTAAATTACTTGTCAAAGGTTTTGAAGGGTTTTAGTGTGTTGTGAAGGTATTAATCTATTTGTAAAGGGTTTTGAGGGTCTATACATTTTATGTGAATGTCTCTTAACCTTACACTCAATGTAAATCTATCCTAAATCCACTCTAGAAACATCCAACATATGATTGTGGCTAAAATAATCATGTCTTTGATGAGTTTCAAAATTTTTTAAGAGATCCTTGGTGGATAAAACAAGAAGAGGCCAAGAAGAATCATTCTGTAACAATTTTATTACTTCTAATCATGAAAATAGGGGTCAATAAAGTGATAAAGATAATAAATATGAGTAGACAAGGGTTTTTAGTGAAGGTCTTTAGGTTTTTGTATGGTTTGTAACATTTAGCAAGTGATTGAACCTTTTAGGGTTTAGCTTATGTAACTCCTATATTTAATTAAAGGATTGATTAGTCTAAATCATAGAATTAATATACATAAAATAACCACTAATTTTGTATATATTTGACTAGCTTTGACTTTCTAAAATTAGTAATAAATATGTGTAAATAAAGACTTATCTAGAAAACACATGATATGGATGATTTATGTGCTGGAAACTGAGATGGAAGTAGGTCTAAGTGTCATCAACTAGATCCCTGTGTCAGGCCCCTCCTAGATAGTAGTGACACATTTGGATAGAGGCACCATGTGGCTCTAATCTCATGATATTGGCACTAATTTCTTCTATGCAGGACTATCTCAAACTTCTACGTGCACTTGTGTCTATATTTTTGGGTTTTATTCCTATGTGCATGAAGTTTGGAACTTTGTATTGTGCTTGTAATGACTAGTTTATGATGAAAATCATAATCCTCTTTTTAAGTAAGTCATTATCTAAAACATTTGTTCATTGGTAGGATAGGTTAGACATCCTCAACACCCCACTATGAAGAGAGTTTCCTACATATCAATACTTCAAAGAGGTATCAAGCTCGATGTATTTCTCCCCACCTAATTCTTAGTGTAAGTGAAAGTGATGCTAGTATGATAGTGGAGTTGAGTGCCTTGAGTGTGCTTAAGATTAGCAATCTAGAAATCTGAGCTTAGGGATGTTATATATGGTATTATGTATAATTAGGGTAGAATAAGGATTAATAACCTTGATTTTCCTCAACTAGTTTCATATTTGAATAGGTATTTTGCATCTAATTTCCATCTAGTGGATAGAGGGATAAAAGTCATGTATTTATAGTGTTTTTTTGCTTGTGTAGATAATAAAATATGTTTAGGCCAACCTTAGGATGGTTTTTCCTTTTGAAAATATATTTGGTTGGGAAATTTATGGTAAAGTACATATATGCCATTTTGGGGACACTGGCATCATGTGGATATAGTGTCCTTAATGTGGTGCTAATATCTAGTTGATATAACACTAGGCATGAAGGGTTAGGATCGGGAAATGAGGGCTAGAGACTATGTTTGAGATAATTAGAGACACATGTGGCTTGCACGAAGGCTGAAAAAAATGTGATAATAGGATCTAGGATAGGTCTATGGCTAAGCTAAGAATAGGAAATCTCAAGTAGCACTCATATCACTCAAATACCACTTTTTAAGTGATTACATTTATGCCCCTTTTATGCTAGAAATGCATCAAAGTGAAATAAATATTATAAAGAAAAAATAAACATACCTAGACTTACCTAGGAAGTGAAACCCATGAATCTGAGTTTGAGTTTGTGAAGTTGAGTCTACATATGTGAAGCATTATGCAAATCATGTCCTAAAAATGAAACATGCATAAATCAGTGCTTACTTAAGAGATGTCAAAATTAAAAGACTATGTTGATTAAATAATTAATAGAGTAAAAATAAGTAAAGATATGGGAAAGAGGAAAATAATGAATACACCTCATTATATATGTGAACCAATGCATGAACCTAGTTACAACCTATGTGTGTGCATGTATATAGTGATCAATCAGTGAATAGCTTAGACTAAGGTTATAGCTTTCTCAATCGTGTGGGTGGCTTAATAACTTAATCCAATTTTGACTCCATCATTTCCCACCTCTACTTGGTGGATCATGACCTGTGAATAACTTGGATTAGACTAATAGTGTGTCTAACCCTCTCATGTGGGTGGCTCAATAACTCAAGTAGGCTACGACTCCATCATTACCCACTCATGTGTATGAGACTTATCTAAAACTAAACTGTGAAAAGTACTGGAAATGTCTAACTGAGTATATATAACTATGTATGTCATCTCTATGGACACTTAGGTACATTATGTAACTTTGGCCACTCAGGAATTCTAACCACTACAAATGGAGTAAGGCATCAAACTAGTGATAACCTAGAATATGATGTCAAGTGTATATAGCATATAGAATGACATGGAATTTTTCATTCCATATGATTAATTGGTGTGTAACTAATCATATGTAAATAATGTGTCATTCACATGCCACCAATATAGTATCTGAGAAAATTTATTCTAGACTGAGTTATAATAACTATATCTAGATATCTAAACTGAATATGGGGACAATCATGCCATGCATGATGCCCCCAATCTACGCAACTAATATAAATATAATAAAAATTTATTATAAGTGATAAACCTATAATTATTTAAACATGTACTATACATACTATATTATTTTGGACAATCTAATTTGTTCTAAAGTTGAGGCTACTAGATAGTAGCACCACATCTTAGACAATAGTACCATGTGGTGCTAGTGTACCCATTTGGGCAGTAATGTCCTTCTGGTCTATATTATGTGCAATTGTACTACTTTTTGAGTCACTATTTTCCCACTATGTTCACTTGTGTCTAATTTTCTATAACTGAGCCTATATGCTAAAAAATGTATTGTGAGTGCAATATGGGAGCTTGATCTCTGTGACAAACCTTGTGAATGACCCTTATTTTGAGGGTAGCTATTGAGCCTATGAAATAAATATCCTCAAAAGAAGAATCTCTTTAAAATTTGTGTTAGACAGAGAATATATGATAAATACATGATAATCCAATATAATTTGCATACATAACATCATAATGTAAAATAATCTAAGCATAAGTATGCAATGTAAGATGTATGCCATGTATAACATTGCAAAAGGGTGTTAAGATAGATGTAATAATAAATTTTAGTATAACTTATTAGCTATCAAGGAGGATGGGGCATGATTCCATCACAACACCCAAATAGGAAGGGTAGATGCATGAGGTCCCTCATGGCATATAAAAATTGTGTGTGTAACAAGCAAAGATAAGAGTCATGGACATGATGCATACAATAAATCATACATACAAAACACATGAGGAATGTAAGGTAGGCCAAGGGGAAATAATACAAGGGGCATGGTCACATTTCATTAAGTCTAAGAAAATAAGACATATGAGGACATATGTAAATGTCCACATACGCAAGCAACAAGAAAGTTGGCTTAGAGACACATAGAATTACATGTTCAAATGTTCATGTACATAATTATTAAATCACACACAAGGTACATTGGCACATGTCTAAGACATACATACTATGAATAGAAGTGGCATATAGCCAAATAACAATTCCATATTCAAATACCCTCAAAATAGAAGAAACATATAAATATAATCAAAAATAAACTATGAAAGCTATAAATGAAAGCATGCATGAGTATGAAATACAAATATATGTAAGAGCTAGGATTTACATATGTTAAGTCTAAAGTAGTAATAGCCAATAAAAAATCTAAGTAGAAATGATAAATATCAAGATATAACAATGCTAAAGATGGAATGTAGAGTATGAAAGGATAAAACTTGGTGATCAAAACTCTATATAAGATTCCCCCAAGTGGGAAAATGTGTCAAGTTAATAGCCATGGATTGGTGTATATGCCCCTAGTGGGTAGATGATAGCAAGTCTATATCAGTCTAGTGGACCTAACTCCTGTAAGCAATATGCAAGCACTCGACAAGAACAAGTTAAGCATGTAGTATGATAAAATTGACTATACTAATATAGATAGCATATATAGTGTCTATAAAATATGAAAAGTGTAAACATATCAATGCATACAATCTATATTTTTTGTATTTTTGATTAGTTATTTGAATATTTTTATGTTTTTGAAATATATATTTTTTTGGAAAAAAGTTGTGTACAAGAAGATATATATCATACTAACCAATGAGTATTAGGGGAGAGTCACTATCACTATGACCTATCTCAAATAAGGGAATTTTGATTATGCATGTTGTGTGAATGGGCAACTATGATCCCATAATTTGTTGTACTGAGTAATATGTATATTTATCTATCTATGTGATGGTGCTAGGAATCTATGGGACTAACTATAGTGTCTTATGAACTGTAGGGATCTTAGGAACCCATATAGTATAATAAGTTGTAGGTGACATAGGTATCCTATGTTAAGAACGTTAAAACCCCAATGATATGGATCTCAACAAAAATTGAGTGGAAGAAGGCCCTCTAAAATCTATGACATATCTCTAACATAGGGGTATCTCTAATAATGGTCTCCATAGGAGAGTATACATACATGTTGATACTATAGAAGTAGACTTCACCTGCACTAGTGGCTCTATCAAACTCTATGATGTATGAATAGGAATTGTTTTCTTATCTATAATTAATAATTATGTTATATCTAGTAATTATGTTGGAACTATAATTGATGACTATTAAGTAACTACATGTGGAATAGGTAGAGGATACTCATATGGAAGACCCTCAATTTTAACCACCTAATTTTCATGTATGTATTTTAGTCATTTATGGATTGTGGATGGGATGGATCATAGATATTATAATCATGGCATACCCAATAACATATTAAACATGCTTGTACTAGGTACTACTAAAAATTGAGTGGCTATATTTGCTGGTCCAACTTATAATGGAAACATAATATTCTTGATGGAGTTATAAACATGACCATTGAAACCACTAATAATTGTGTCTATGGGGAATATATCCTACTTTGAGTACCCCAAATGTTGTAAATGTGTCATAGTGCACATGCTAATGCTTGACCCATTATCAATCATAACACTCTAGATAGGATGATGATCTATGTATGCTCGTATAAATAGTGCATGTAAATTTGTATCAACATCAAAAATCTCCTGATCTAGGAAGATGATGAGCAGTCTAGCTAGAACTATAGTATGGTACATGTCAATGATGTTATTCAATGGGTGTGTCTCCTTTGTAATAGTATGATATAAATCTAGTGGTGGATGTACCAAATATGTGTAGTGAACACTTGATGTGCTCCCTACCTCATTTGTTGTGTGCTTTGGAAATGGATCTAAGAATATCTTTAATGCCTTAGCTTCCATTTTTTATACTTTTGGTGCCTTTATGGGTGTGCACACATCAATAATGTTATCCTAAATAAAATCTTATATCTTATTCTTTAGGCTTATGCATCTTTTTTTGTATGGTCTGGTGCCCTATGATACTCATAGATTGAGTTAGAATCATAGTTCTTTGGAAGAGGTTGTGTCATAACAACATCTTTAATGGGAGGGAGAGATGTGAGATTGCATTCCAATATCTAATGTAAAACCCATGTTGGTGAATCTGCAAGGTTGGTGAAGCCTCTGTACTGAGGAGTAGATAAAACCAATCTATGAGATGGCTTGAAAGATATATTATTGTGGCCTTTTGATCACTCTTGTTATCTATGGCCCTTACCTGGTGTATAGGTTTTCTTGAATTCTTAATAGTTTATTCTGATCCATTTGTGTACTTGATTTTTCCCCGTGATAAGAGCTTAACCTTTTTTTCCTTGACTATGTGGCACAAATGGTAAATGTAGGAAACTTCTTGAAAAAGATAGATTCATGTAATACTAGTAATAGACTTTGTTTAAATATGTTATGAAGCTCTATGTCTACCATGGGGCTAGTTAATTTGTCTAATAATATCTTGTATCATAAGACATAATCTACGATAGGCTCATTTGACTTTTGTTTTAACTGTGCCACTTATGCATATGATATTTTATCACTAATGTTGATGGAGAAGTGTGTTAAAAACATGTTTACCAAAGGATTAAATGTTGTGATAGAGTGACTTGATAAGTCATAAAACCATTGTAAGGCATAATCCTTTAAACTACATAGAAACAACTTTGTGAGAATCTAATTATTGGACACATAGTCCAAACATTCTACATGAAAAGCTCAGATATGGTGCTCTAGGTCACTTTTACCATCATTAAATGTAATCTTAGGTGCCATGAATCCAGATGGAAAGGGAGTTTCTAGTATGTGACATGAAAAATGAATATTTATGAGAATATTAGAATCCAAGGCATCTGATGGCCAATTATATCCCTTCTCAAGATGTAACATCTTAACCTATAGAGTATGAACATCATGCATAAGTGATTATACATATGGAGTAGAATAACTAGCCACAAGAGGTGTAGCTATCATTGAAGGTTGTTGAATTATAATTTTAGGTTATGCTAACTAATTTGGCCTCAATATAGGTGTAATAATGTTATTAGTTGGGGGAACTTAAGATTGACCATTGTTTTATTTTTTCTTAATTTCCAATATGGCTTGTAATATTTATGCATGATCAAGGGGTTATTCTCAAATTCTATCTTTGAAGATCTATAAGACCTCATCTTTATTGACAATTATGTTATCGTTATTAAGTGGAGGGAGAGTATCCCAATTTATGATTTATGTATCATCTTGTTTTTTATTATGTTATTTATCTTTGAATGCATTATCATTGAAATCCACATAATCAAGGTGTGAAGGATCAACAATAAGAGCTACAATAGGTCCCTTATCCATGTTATAAAATCAAATAGCAAGAATATGAATATGCTTTATAGGATTACCGCCTAGTCTAGAAATTATTCTTAATGGAAGAGAGATAAATTTTTTAGATGGCATATAGTAAATAAATTGGAATAGAACAGTTAAAATAGAATATATGAAATCTAAAAAATTGAAAGTAGCTAATGAAAGTAGCAAAAAAAGGATACAAACCCTATGAGCATCTAGGGTTAGGGTTTGAGAAATGTTCAAAGTAATTTGGGTTCACCAAATGTTTTGACCTTTTAGGTAAAGGGATAAGTAATCTAAATTAGGGAAACAATATACATAAAATAACCACTAATTAGATATATATTTGACTCACGTCAACTTTCTAAAATTAGTAACAAATATGTGCAAATAAAGACTTATCTAGAAAACACCTGATACAGATGATCTAAGTGTTGGAAACTGAGATGGAATTAGGTCTAAGTGTCATCAACTAGATCCCTATGTCAAAACCCCTCCTAGATAGTAGCACCACATTTGGACAAAGGCACCATTTGGCTCTAGTGTCTTGATATTAGCACTAATGTCCTCTATGTAAGACTGCCCCAAATTTATGGTTGCACTTATGTCTATGTTTCTAGGTTTTGTTCCTATGTGCATTAAGTCTATAAATCTATATTTTACCTATAATAATTGATTTATGATGCAAAACCTAATCCTCCTTATAAGGCATGAGCTAAAAAGTGTGTTCATTAGTAAGATAAGCTAGACATACCTAACACCCTAGTGTGGAAAGAGTTGCCTACATACCAATAGTCTAAAGAGGGATCAATCTCGATGTATTTCTCCCCACCTAAGTGTTATTACAAGTGCAAGTGATGATAGTATGATAGTGGCCTTGAGTGCTTTGAGTGTGCTTGAGATTGGAAATCTAGAAAATTTGAGCTTAGGGTTGTTGTAATGGTAATATGTAGAAGTAAGGTAAAGTAGATATTAATAACCTTGATTTTAATCAACTTGTTTCATATTTGAATATATATTTTTCATATAATTTTGATCTAGTGGATAGAGGGCTAAAAGTCATGTATTTATAGTGTTATATTACTTGTGAGGATAATAAAAAATGTTTAAGTGGACCTTAGGAGGGTTTTACTTTTTAAAATACATTCATTATTAAAATATATAGTAATGTACACATGTGCCATTATTGGGACACTAGCGCTATGTGTATCTAGTGTCTTTACTATGGTGTTAATGTCCATCTTACAAAACACTAGGGACGAAGGGCCAAGATCAGGAAATGAGGGTCTGGGACTATATTTGAGCTGACTATAGATGTTTGTGGCCCACACAAAAGCTATAAAAGTGTGATAATAGGATCTAGGATAGTTTTATGGACAATATAGGAATATTTAGTCTCAAGTAACACTCTTATTACTCAAATTCCACTTTTAGATGATTACAACAAGGTATGTATATTGGTTCTTTTAAAGATATCTGAATAAAGGGAACCTTGGTATGATTTTGAATGATCTATCATAATCATGAATATGTGAATATATTTTATTTATGATTATTTGATCTTGTCTCATATTTATACAATGATATTTAAGCCATGAAGATCTGCAATCATGGTATTGTTTAGATACAGTCAAGAAACTAAAAAATACAATCTAGAAAGGGGTCTTTTTCAATATTACATGTCAATTCAAAGAATATAAGTGATTGTTAGAGAAAGATGCAACTTATTATATCCATTTAATTTGACTTAAATAAATTTAATATAATTTAAATTATTTAATTTTGTCTACTCTCAGTCTATTGCAGTAAACTAGGGTTTTGGCAAATCTAAAAACCTCATATCTTGAAAAATAACCATGAAAACTTGATAAAACTTGGTATCAAGGAGGATTATGATTATTTTTAAGTTTTTAAACTAATTTAAAGTGTTTTATACTATTTTATTTTAATTTATATAAAAAACTTATAACTAAAGTCCTTAAAGAACGTCTAAAAACCTCATATCTTACAAACGAATGAGAAAAATGATCTAAAATTTTGTAGGTAGGTGTGTGATGAATTATATGAATGTTTAAATGTGATTATATAAATTTTAAATACATTTAAATATTTTTATTTCAAAAATACAGACTGTAGACCTATAGGTAAGGGATTTGGAAGGGTTTAAGCTTACAAAAAAGTGAATATCTTGCTAAAAATCCACTCAAATCATCTAAAATTTTGTGAGTAGATGATTATATGTGTTTTAAAATTGATACAATTGGTTTCAATATTTTATTATACTTGTATATGAATATATAAATGACTATGTTTTCTACAGACTTGTAAAAGGCCTAAAACAGGGCTAAAGGCATAAATTACTCAATTTTTCTTGAAGATTAAAGATAAAGTTTTTAAAATTATTATTTATCACTATAAAATTTTAATTAATGTGAGGAATATTATTTTATGATCTTAAATTATTATTTTTGATTGATAATCCCTTAAACAAGTAGATGAGGCCTAGATTGGGGCTATAAGATTATGCTTTGTAATTCTTTCATAGAACAAGCCTTTGAGAGAGTTAAATGTTTTTATTTGAGTCATTTGATATATATAAAAATTAAAAACCCCTTGGTATTCAATAATATATTGTTTGAAGATGCTAATAAGTTTTTCATAAAAGGCCACAAGTTGAAGTTGTAGGTCTAAAAAGCATGTATATATTATTTTGTATTGAAGAATGAAAGGAAGGAAGATAAGATCAATTTTGACTGATATCAGATATCTAGAAATAAATAATTATCCATATAAAATTTCAAGGATAGACCTATTTTAGAAGGTTAATTACATCAAAATCATGTCATAGCTCAAAATCTATTTGGGAAGAAGTGAAAGTTAAGAAGATTGAGAAATAAGCCTTGAAAAGAAAAGAAAAAAAATAGTTTTATAGTTGAGAGAGTTTAGCCCTAAAGGAAAGAGAAGAATTTTGTGAAAAGGAGATCATATAAGTTTGATAAAAAAGAGTTCATTTAAACTCAAGAGGAAGAGGTAGTTCTAAGGTGGAGTATAATTAGAAGAGAATACTAAAGACTAGGCAGAAGAAGAAGAAGAAACCTAGGGTGAGGTATTAAAAGGAAGCAAGGTGAAAAAGACTTTCCAGAAAGAAATAAAGACACGTTGAGGTCTTGCGAAGAAAAAAGAGATAAAAATGAGAAATAAAATTTGATGAAAAGCAAATTGAGGATAAGAGAGAAAGAATAAAAGGGAAAGAAAATGAAGGGCTTGGTTGAGAAATAAAGTTGCAGGAAGAAGATGGAGGACACAATGACAAAAGAGATGATCAATGTAGAGATAGATAAGTTGAAGAAGATGATGGTAGAGATGCAACTCATAATGGAGATTTGGAGAGATAATGAAAGCAAAAGGTTATTGTTTGGAATAAAGAATAAAGCTAGGTGGCTTATAAGGTTACTCATTAGAGATAATAAGAAGAAATAAACTTTACAATGTAAGCAACTCAAGAAATAAGTGAAGAAGCTCAAGTGTGAAGATCTTAAGAAGGATTTACATGTTTCTAAATAATAAAAAGAAATAACGTTGAAGTAAAAAAACATGTCAAGGGGCCATATTGCCTCAAACTTTTATTTCTAAAGTCACTTTTGATTGTGTGCATTCAAGTATACAAATTAATGAAATTAAGGCATTATAAAGTGCCTTAACTAATAAATCATTTGGGTTATTAATCAGTCTCATTGAAAGAATATATGAAGTACCTCATGAAGTATTTATGGAGCTAAGACAAATTGAAATACAAAATGAAGGAGTGCTTAGCTTATCACATGATAAAAAAAAGGTCATGGAACAATTGAAAATTCTTAATGATGAAGGAGAAAGTAGATTTCAAGAAGAGGATGCTCATGAGATAACTCAAAACTAGTCCAAGTAGATGAATAAATAATGGATTGGGTTTGAAATGGAAGATCATGATGATGTAGAAGAATAAGATCAACTGATAAGCCTCATTGAAAGCTTGAGGAATAAGGAAATATAAGAGGTAATTAAGCCTCAATGTTTTGATTATGATAGTATGTTTGAATGTATGATTGTAGATATGCAATTTGATGAATAGGAGGCCCAATTTAAGGTCTCAAACATTGAAAAATGATAAGGAAGATAAGATGCTAATGAATCACAAGGATTGGATTCAAATGAGGAACATTAGAAGCAAAAAAAATAAAGTGATTCTTAGCTAAGAGGATACGAGAGATAAATATGGTAAAGAATAAAATAAAGAGTAGGTGTATAACATAAAAAAGGTAGAATTCAGATTGCATGGTGATGATGAATAAATAAAGTATGTAGGAAATGAATAAATATCTCCATGACATTGCAAGTAGATTATAGGTCAAGGAATAGAGATGAAAAAAGATAGACAAGTCTAACTTCAAAGAAGAAAAAGTGGAATCATGGAAAAGTGTAGAATAAATGATAGGAACCAATCATGCATATAACCATGAAATAAGATACCAAGACAAGTATGGGTGATCAAGATTCCAAGAGAATAAAGCACTAAAATCAGATTTGTAGTAGATGAAGAGCATTGTAGTAAGGAAAAACTTTAAAATAACTAAAAAGGAAAATTGGCTTATTTTATACTAGCATTAAATCCAAAGGAATAAGAATACATGGTTGAAAAATCCATGAATGAAAATATGTCATTACAATAAGACAAATCAAAGAGGAATAATGAATCTAATGATAAAGAGTCTAAAAGGATGACAAGATTATTAAAATAGTCTTGAAAAGAACTTGAGAAGGGTATAGGAAAGAAATAATATGTGGAGGATTATAAAATCCTTGAAGAGGCCATTGTGTCTCCTACATGTTTTTTGATTTGTGCTAAGAAGGTTGTTTTTACAAGTATGAAGATACAAATCCAATAAATACTTCACGAATACATGGAGAAGGAAAGAGTTATGGTACAAAATCTCAAGGTAATAGAAGGAAAAGGGGAGAACATTTAGACTCCTCATAAAGAAGGCAATTTGGATAAAAAGATAGGTTTGTAGAAGGACTATATCAGTGCAATAATAGGTCAAAGATAAGATAAATTCAAATTAGCAATGGATGAACGATCAAGCCACATGAAGATAAAAATACAAAGCAAGAGGCCACAAGAAGAAAAGCTAATAAAGCAAAGATAATATGAGTTCATTATTTAGTTGGTAGTCATATCTTGTATGTTGTCAAGGTGTTAATCACTATTTAAAGTTCATTAAGATCACATGATATGCATATTCAAAGAAATAGAGCAATATGGAGCCTATGGGTATGCCTTAATAAATCCAAGAGAAAGAGTTTATAAATCAAAATCAAGAGTGACACTTGAGAACAAAAATTTAGTTTTATATTTTGATAAAAAGGAAATAGAGGTAGTAAAAATGGATGATAAATAAAATAAATATCCACCAAAGAGAGTGAACTTAATGAAGATGGAAGATGCACTACCAAAATAGCTAGTCAAGACAAGGCAAGAGATGATCAAGAAAAAGGATCAATAAACAAGCAAGAGAGATATTGAATGGAAGGAGAAGAAGAATAATTAAAGGAAAATAAGAGGGAGACAATAATATAATAATTATTTGAATATAGGTAAGAATATCCATTTTAGTTGGATCTAAAAAAAATTTCCTTAGGGAGTATGATACACGAACATCATCAAGTCACTATAAATTTTGGTCAATCGGTTAAAGTTTTATTATGTGTAAGTGGGGAGTGTATTATATGGTCACTTAAGAGGTTTTAAAGTCCTTATAATTTAAAAAATATGGTTTTTTGAGCTATAATTCATTCTCCCACCAAAATGGGAATTCAAAAATTTGAATTACTTATCAAAGGTTTTGAAGGGTTTTAGTGTGTTGTGAAGGTCTTAATCCATTTTTAAAGGGTCTTTATGGTATAAAAATATGATTTAAATTTATTTTAACCTTATACTTGATGTAAATTTATCCTAAATCCACTCTATAAACATCCAATGTAGGATTGTGGCTAAAACAAGCATGTTTTAGATGAGTTTTAAAAGTTGTTGAGAGATCCTTGGTGGATAAAACAAGAAGATACAAATAATAATCATTATTTAAAAAATTTAAAGACTTATAATCATGAAATTTCAGTTAAAAAAAGTAATAAATACAATAAATATGATATATAATGGTTGTTGGTGAAGGTATTTAGGTTTGTTTATGGTCTGTAACATTTAGTAGCGTATGTATATTATTTCTTTTGAAGACATCTAAATAAAGGGAACCCTAGTATTATTTTGAATGATATATTATGATCATTAATATGTGAATATATTTTATTTATTATTCTCTGATATTGTCTCATATTTATATGATGATCATCAAGCCATGAAGGTTTGTAGTCATGGTATTGTTTTGACATGGTGAAGAAACTAATAAATACAATCTAAAAAGGGGATTTTTTCAATATTTCAAGCCAATTCAAAGAATATAAGTGATTTTTATAGTAATACATAAGTTAATAGATCCATTTGACATTAAAATAACTTATAAAAAGTTCATATAATTTAAATTATTTGATTTTGTCTACTCAGCCTACTGTAGTAAACTAGGGTTTTGGCAGATCTAAAAACTTTATATCTTGAAAAATAACTAAAAAAACTTGTTAAAACATGGTATAAGATTGGAGGATAATTATTTTGAATTTTTTAAACTAATTTAAAGTGTTTTAGACTCTTTTAATGCAAGTCATATCAAAAACTCAAACTTGCAAACCTTAAATAAGGCCTAAAACCACTAAAAACCTCATATCTTGCAAATGAATGAGACAAATGATCTAAAGTTTTATAAGTAGGTGTGTGATTAAGTCTATAAAAGTTTAAATGTGGTTTTACATCTTTTGAATATGTATAGAGATATTTATTGAAAAAATATAGACTACATACCTATAAGGGATTTAGAAGGGTTTAAGCTTACAAAAAGGTGAATATATTGCTAAAAACCCACTCAAATCATCTAAAATTTTATGTCAGTAGATTATTGTATGTGTTTTAAAATTTATCCAATTGGTTTCAATCCTTGAAGATATTTTAAGGTAAATATATAAAGTTTTTTTTTTTTTGCAGACTTGTAAAAGGCCTAAAACAGGGCTAAAGATATAAGTTACTCAAAGTTTCTTGAAGATTAAATATGGAGGTTTTAAAACTTGTTTTTTATCACTATAAAATGTGAATTAATGTGAGGAATATTATTTAATTATCTTAAATTCTAATTTTTGATTGACAATCTATTAAACAAGTAGATCAGACGTAGATTAGGGATATAAGACTGCGTTTTGTAATTCCATCATAGAACAAGACTTTGAGAGCACTAAATGATCCTATTTGAGTCATTTTATATCTATACAATTCAATAACCCTTGGTATTTGAGAATACAATGTTTTCATATACTATTAATTTATTCATATAAGGCTACAAGACAAAGTTGCAAGTCTAGCAAACATGTGCATATTGTTTTCTATTGAAGAATCAAAGGAAGATAAGATCATTTTTCACTGATATCATATATCTAGAAAGACAACTATCCATATAAAATTTCAAGGATAGACTTATTTTATAAGGCTACTTACATCAAATTATAAGTAAACATGTGTGCTAACTTGGAACATGCAACACATGATTGCCCCCAAACTAAGTAAATCTGAGATAAACTAAGTAAATCCAGAAACTAAGACTATGAAACCATTGAGTACTATTTTAGGTAAGCTGATGTTTAGAGAAATTCTATAAATTCATATTTTTTAGATATTTGGATAATAGTGTTGGGAAGGACACTAGAGCAATGGTCTCCTATCCAATGTGGTGTTCTTATCCAAAGTGACTTTTTATGTATTTTATGTATTTATAATTGTGTCAACTATGTAATCTCTATTAAATCTTGTCTACATATTGATCTAGGAAGTCTAATCTTCAAGACAAACCTCTATGAATTCCCCCTCTTTAGAGGTGAGTTTTTGAGCCTATGAAAGAACTTAAATCAAAATAAAAAGTTATAAGTTATGTAGGAGGTTTTTGTGATGTAAAAATAGAAATTTGAGAAATATTGAAAACATGGAAAACATGTCATCTGTATGTATGTAACATCCTCACTAGGACTTACTAGAATAACATAATTTTTTTAAATTAATTTCACATATTTTTTCTTAGATTTCACCACAAGAATCTAATTAGTGCCCCTAGCATAATACATTAAGTATGTTAGCTATAAAATAAACATGTATCATGTACCTTTTACTAATCACTATCATCATATGAAAAAAATAAACAAAACTTAACTTCATTCATTCCAGAAAGTAATTACATAAAATTTAGCCATGGTTGGTACAATAATACAACCACTACTGTCAATGTACAAATGAGTAAGTAATTACATTTCACCAAGTATAATGTTTCAATAATAATAAATACAATAAAATATACAAGGCTCCACAGAGCATGAATGTCACAAACTTCAATATCTATGGTAATCCCAAGTGTAGTCTCTAAATAAGTATTGTTGTAGGGAGGGAGATCATCATCCAAATAATTTTCCATACCAACCATGGACCATCGATCCCCCACATAATTCTCTCATTAGGTAATGACCCTCCCTTCATGGATAGGTAGATAGCGATGGTGCCAAAATCTAGAGAGACAAGCTAGTACCCGTGTGTTTTAAGATCTCTAATACATGATGTGTACCATAAAAAAATGCATTCTAACATGATATTGCACAAAATTTAAATCATACATATGAAATGATAATGTTTAACTAAACATTATTTTGGTTAAATTTTTCAAATAGTTATTGATCTCTAGGATCAGTCAAATTCATACACACCGCTTGATCAGATTACCTTCATCTAACATTGGTGATTTTAAGTAAGTGAGTGAAGTCTGTCTTACTACTTATTTAGTACTAGTAATGAAATATTAAGTTTAAAATAAAATATAACCAATAGATTCAAATAGATTACTTCCTAATAACAAGAATAAAACATGTTAAATACAAGAGTAATCAAAAATATATACATTTAGTCCATCAAACATATGAAATGAGTCTCAACTATATTATTTATCACATAAATAATAAACATAATCATAAATAAGCATAGTATATATCAATTGGGTATAATATAAACTTGGATTGCATGTTTCTAATTTATGCAAGTAGACTCAAATATAATACATTCTATGAAAAACAATAATATCATAGTGTATTATTTTTATGTACAAATTACTCAATTATAAATATCCAGTCATAATAATTTTAGAGATCAAATATCTCATAAATAAAGTCATACCTCACATGAAACATAATATTTCATTTATACAACTTGTTTTGCTTTTAGGAGGTTGTATGCATATATTCATAGCATCCTATCTCTTAGGATTCTATGACTTATTTTTTTTAACAGTTAATAAAAAACTATAAATATAGGCAGATATCCCAATGTACAAATATATGTTATATATGTGTATGAGTATCTAAGTTCATCATATAGATATATTTGATATATACATGCACTTGTACATATTAAATATATAAATAATATGTACTACATATAATATTCAATCACATATATAAATACTATATATAAATATTTTTTTGTTGTAAACTAATACTCATTTATATTTTCTAACAAGAACCTCATATGATTTTAACAAACCATTATAATTTACCTATTCACATATACATTCATGATCCATCATAGGATATCAACAATCCAAAAAACCTTGTTCTTGTTTACTTCATTTTAAAGTCATAATATATTTATGATAAAAACCATTCAAATCTTTTCCCCTATTTTCCCCAACTCAAGACATTAAACTGTATAACTTTACTGAAATGTTGACAAACATATTACTATAATAAATAGACTATTCATATCTATATTTTGATTTATTTACTTACTATAGGTTTTATACATTTCTGATTTTCAAAAGTATCAAATAAATCAAGTCTACATTCATTCTCAATTCATTGTGAACCATATAACAACATACCTTCACATAGTTTATATATGTATTCAAACTTTACAAAATTTATGCATAGTTCCCTAAACAATGATTTAAGCCTCACTTAATGTTCAACTCTATCATTTTTTTACCCATATTAAAAACTTATACTCTAAAATATTTTTTATAGGTTTCTAAAAGGGTTTGAATCAAATACCCAATCCAAGTAAACAAATACAGGTTGCATGATCTGTATAATTTATATGTATGTTAAAGCCCAACAATATAGATATCCAAATAAATGATAATATCCACTCTAGTTTATGCCATTGAATAACTAAATGGTTATAATTGTTTCCACACATAGCATAGAACTCTTTACTTAGAATACAGAGTTGGTATAGAACTTAACTGCTCACTATTTCCATTTAGGGATAGTTCTATATATTTTCCTTCGACCCAAGCATAGCTAATATTTATAGCCTTAGCTTTCACAATAAAATGTGTAAGTATATACACACAATTCATACCTATATATATTCACTAATTTTAATGATGAGTATACACAATCCTTTTTATATAATATCATGGTTTTAAAAATTATTATACATAGTCTGTATATATCTTCACGATTTTTATAACATATGTACACAATTCATTTCTATGTATTATATCCCTTTACAAATTTCATAAAGAGATAACATAGAATTTCACTAAAAATTGTTTTATTCATCATACTTACTCAAGCTTTGTATTTTACCCTTGATAATTCAAAATTCATACACAGTCTTTTGTGTGTGTGTGTGTGTGTGTAACCCTAAGTATATATATATATATATATATATATATATATATATATATATATATATATATATATATATATATATATATATATATATATATATATATATATATAATATGGGTTTCCTAAATCAAACTTAGTCCTCACATTTATTAAAATCATTTTCCAAAGCCTATAGTTATTAAGCTAGGGAATTTTTCAATCTCAACAAATAAATTCATTTAACCTTATTGGATACACACATAAAATTTATTTGAATTTGTAGGGATTTAGAAGATATAGGTTTAGTGTTGTGGATGGTAGATCCATCTATAGGGATAAACTTGTATCTATTATAAAATGCAATATTTTTCAAAAACCCTAAGAGACAAATTTATATACAAAATTCTTCTGAATTAAACAACAATAAAATAACATCACCAACCTTTTAATAGATTCCAAATAAAATTTTGTGAACTAGAATAATCCTCACCCTTCTCTCTCTTTACTCTCACTTCTTCTCTTCTTTGTGCCATGTTCTCTCATTCCCTTCACCATCTCCCTTCCTATACTTTCTCCATCAACCTTATTTATTCATGAAATGCATGCAACTACTAGCTTAAAGCTCACAGTTTCCAAAATTAAATCATGTAGAAAATCCATTAGCCATAAATTTCTCTACTTAACTAGGTTAATCCCAGTCTGATACAACAAGAAGCCCTAATTTTTATTGAATATTTCCCAAAGAATTAATCATTATTTTATTCCTTTATTTACTATATGGTATTCTTAATGTTACATGCATGTGGATCAACTTCACAAAATTCCACTATTGATATTATTGTCAATGATAACTAATACTTTGAACATCACCATTGTCCGTGCATTTAAATAATGACTAGGTTTAGTTCATAGGATAGTCTTAGGATAATAATGCAATATTTGTAATAAATTAACAAAATTTACACAATCATTATGAATTTGAATAATAAAGTGACTAGTATAAATTCAATTATATTATTTTAACTGAAATGGTAAATCACACAACTACTATACCAAAACATAATGGTACTATAACAATGTAGTCATTGTTATTACTACTTTATATATACTATCCAATGTCTTTAATTATCTTGTACATTTTAAGGAATTAATTCAAATAATGATATTTTCTAAATATCATAATGATAACCAACTAATATTCTAAAACATCATAAAGACATTTTAGTTAGTCTATAGATAGTAGTAAATAAACACTATTCATGTAGATTTAATTTCTCATATATCATTAACAATCATGAATACAATTACATGACATAATCATAAAACAGCATTATACACTCAATCTATGTATAAGAGCCACAATGCAATCACACAAAATTTATTTCACATATGCATTAAACTAAAATAAATCAAAACCAACACACATAATGAATTATCTAAATGTAGATAACATCAAAGACATACTAAAACAAATAATTAAACAATGCATATTATGAGTTCTATCTATCTTGGTGTGTGCATGGGTTCTATTTGTTCCTATGCCATCCCCTAATATCTCCATCTATGCCATCCTCTCAGATGATGTTCTCCCTCTATCATGTTCTAAGGGATGAATCTCTCCTACATTCAACTCAAAAAAAAGATAGTTATCCCTTAACATCATGATCATAATGTAAATAACAATTAATCATCATGATCATAATGTAAATAATATACAATAAAACTAACTAATAATAATAAAATCATGTAATCAAAGCAACATACAACTGTCTCATAAAAACATAGGACTTACAACTTAGTTAAATAGTAATAAATCAATTTACCAACCATAATAATCCACAAATAATTAGGTAAATAGCTCAATGAGAAATCGGGGTGTGACATCCTTCTCCCCTAAAGTTGGTTATCGTCCTAATGACACTTATTCAAACAATAGTTCTTAATTAAAATCAAAACATGATTTAGTATAAAAATAACATAGTATGAAACATAAAATCAAGAAATCAAATGTGAAAATACCCTATAGAACTCATCATAGTCCTCCCAAATAACACTATACTCAGAGTATTGGTCTCACAAGGCCTTACACTGTGAGACTTCTCTATTATGTAAATAAAGTTTTCAAGTGTCAATTACTCTGATTGGTTCTACCATGACCACCCTCAGATCTAAAAACTGCAAAGCATTCTAATCCAACACATGTGAAAGATCAGCTATATACATTTTAATATAAGATACATGGAAGACATTATGAAATAGAGCTAGGGATGGTGGAAATGAAGTCTATATGCTATAGGATTTATAAAACCTTGAATGGTCCCACATATCTCGATGAAAGTTTAGTTGAATTCCCAAATTTAATCAATTTTTTTTGTGGCTTAACTTGTAATAACACTTTATCACCTACTAAAAACTATCTAGTTGCTCTCTTTAGATCAGCATATCTCTTAATGAACTCAAAAACTATCAAGAACAAGAAAATTACCAATAGGCCAAGATTTTAAAACAATACTCAATATTTATTCATATTGATTTCTTGAAATAATTACAAACCCAAGTCATGCTTAAATAATCCTCAACTTAGAATTTAGAGTTGACATGCAAAAAATCAAAAAATCAAAAAATCTAAAAAGAATGTCTATTTTTAGCAACTGCTATTTATAGTAAGTTTTAGATGCAAGTGCGTGAAGCTCTAAATTTTTTAAAAAATATCTTAAATACTAAAATTATCCTATAAAATGAAATTCAATTGAAATTGACTTCCAGTTCTAAAAATAAAAACTTCTTGAAAAATCATTAAACATTAATTTTAGACGCTCATATGATCATGTTTGGCCTCTAAAAAATATCAAAATCAAATATAAGTGGATAAATAATATTAGGAAGAATCAAAAAATTTGATATGGTCATTTTAGTTATTGGAAGATCTCAAATGGAGTTACGAGTCAAAAGTTATGGCCTCTAGAAGGTTGGCCTATTTTTTCTACATCATTCTCTTCTAGTTGAAAACAACTCAGCTCCTACACATTACCCTAATTTTACTGTTGCCATTTTTCCTTGTCAATATTTTTTAGCTCCCATTCTATAATCTAAGTGTTGTCTTCTTGTTGCAATCCTTCCCACTACACCAAATACATGTTATAATTCCCTTGCCTTGTACTCACTGTCTTCATATCCAAAACCTACATTATTTTTTCTTTCTTCTTTAGAACTTGTTGCTCCCAATTTACTTCTTCATCTTCACCATCTTCATCATCTTCACCATCTTCTCCATGAAATTCATTGAAATCTGAAACAATAAATAATGGAGATATATCAAAATTTTGTGGTAAACTTACCTCATAAGCATTGTCATTGATTTTCTTCACAATTCTACATGGTCTAATTTTATTGTACTTTAGCTTATTGTATGTACCTTTTAGAAACCTCTTTCCTCAAGTAAACAATTACCAAATATCCTTCTTCAAATACGTTGGATCTTCTTCTGACATCCACTACTACTTTATATTTCTCATTACTTTCCTGTAACTTTCTTCTTACTCCTTGCAACTACTGCATATGCTCTGCATATGCTTTTACATCATCACTAATTCGATCTACAATTGGCAATTGTACCAAATCTAAAATACCCATATGATATCTCCCTAAATAATTTAAAAAGGTGACTTTCCTATTAATCTATTCACTAAACTATTATATGCAAATTCATCTTGTGGTAAATCCAAGTCCCATCACTTTGGCTTCTCTCCCACTATGCATCTTAATAAATTTCCCAAGATCCTATTCACAACTTCTATCTATCCATGTATTTGTGGGTGATATTCACTACTAAATTGTATCTTAGTACCCATTTTATTCCACAAAGTCCTCCAAAAATGACTTATAAATTTCATGTCTCTATCTAAAGTAATAATTTTTAGAACACCATGTAATCTCACAATATCCATAAAAAATAATTCTGTAACTCTAGTGGCATCATTGGTTTTCTTACATGCAATGAAATGAACCATTTTATAAAATCTATCTACAAAAACAAAAATTGAATTGTTACCTCTTTGTGTGTTTGTAAATCCCAACACAAAGTCCATACTCAAATATGTCCATGGTCCTTTTGGAACCGGTAATGGCATGTATAGTCCAATATTTTGTGCATGTCCTTTAGCCACCTGACATATTCTACACCTTAAAACATATCTTGTCACATCTCTCTTCATCTTTGGCCAAAAATACTTTTCCTCCACCAAAGATATTGTATTCATCTTACCAAAATTCCCAATCAAACCACCACTATGTAATTCTCTTATTATATTGTCTCGTAGAGACCCAACTGGAATACATAATTATTTCCCTTTGAAAAGATAATCGTATTGTATAAGATATCATCATGAATAGCATCTATCCCGCTTGTTAATGGATTCCTTCACTGCTCAACTACCTTTCTAAAATATGGATTAGTATCATATAATTCTTTAATAGCTTCAAATCCACCTACTTCAGTCACCAAGTAGTTAATAATGCTACTCTCCTACTCAATGCATCAGCTATCTGATTCTACTTTTCTGATTTATGATTCAACACAAAAGTATATCCCTGCAAGAAAGAAACCCACTTTGCATACCTACTATTCAACTTATTTTGTGTATTCACATACTTCAAAGCCTCATGATCTATAAGTAGGAAAAAATTCTTAGGCACTAGGTAATGCCTCCAATGTCTTAATGCTTGTACAATTACATAAAGTTCAACATCATAAGTAGAATACTTTGTCCTTAGCTCATTCAGTTTGTCACTAAAATATGTTATTGGCTTTCTTTTTGACTCAACATAGCACCAATTCCTATAAATAAAGAATCATAATCAACCTCAAACACTTTGTTAAAATTTGGTAATGATAAAATTGGTCTTTCTGTAATCTTTTTCTTCAAAATTTCAAAAAATTATATGGTTTCTCTAGTCCATGCAAATTCATTCCCTCTCATGTAATATGTTATTGGTGCTACAATATTACTAAAATTTTTAATAATTTTTCTATAAAAAGTTGCTAAACTATAGAAACGTCTTACCTCTATAATGTTTTTTGGAATAGGCCACTCAACAATTGTTTTTATCTTTTCTTCATCCATTTTCACACCATCTACTGAAACTACAAATCCTAAAAATATCAAACTATTTTGTATAAACCTGCACTTATTCAAATTTACATACAACTTCTCTTTTCTTACCAAATCCATTACCATTCTCAAATTTTATAAGTGTTCTTCTTTAGTCTTACTAAATATCAAAATATCATCAAAATAAACCACAAACTTACCAATATATTCTCATAGCATTGTTTTCATAACCCTCATAAATGTGCTAGGTGTATTAGATAATCTAAATGACATCACCATCCACTCATATAAGCCATCTCCATTCTTGAATGTAGTTTTCCACTCATCTCCTTCTTTAATTTGAAACTGATAATAACCACTCCTTAGATCAATCTTGGTAAAATATTTTTCTCCTACAAGCACATCCATCATATCATCTAAATGAGGCATACGAAACCTATATTTTATTATAATTTTATTAATTGCTCTACTATTCACACACATTCTCCATCCTCCATCTTTCTTTAAAGTTATCAATGTTGGTGTTGCACATGGACTCATACTCTTCCTTATCACTTTCTTCCTTAGCAATTTAGTAAACTATTTATTTAATTCTGCATGTTATGTTGGACTCATCCTATAAGCTACTTGATTGGGTAGAGTTGATCCTTGAATAAAATCAATGTGATGCTAAATATCTCTCTTTGGTGGTAAACCATCTAGTAACTCATTAGGTATAACATATGCATATTCTTTCAACACTCTTATTGTTTCTATTGGTATTGGCACCATTTCTGTTTCTTTATTCTTTACTACTAGTGCATAATAACAACCTGCTACCTTCATATCTTGGATAAGTTATTTAGTACAAAGCATGATTTCTATCTTCTATTCCTCTTTAAGAGGTTAAAAAACTACATTTTTACCACCTTTCCAAAAAGTGTATGTGTTCTTTTCTCCATCATGAACTACTTTCTTGTCAAATTGCCACAGTCTCCCTAATAACACATGACATGCATCCATCAGAATAACATCACACCATATTTCATCATTACAACTCTTTCCTATATAAAAATTGATTAAGCACCTTTTATCTACTGTAACTTCATTCCCTTTCTTAAACCATGAAATTTGATAAAGGTTAAGATGCTTTTCACATTGCAAATTTAGTTTCTCAATCATTTTTTTAGAAACCATATTTTCATAACTACCACCATCTATAATTACTTTGCATACCTTTCCACCTTAAGTAGATCTTGTTTAAAAAATATTTAATCATATCCATGCATCACAACTTTCTTTATTATACACTTTTTCCTTTCTTGGAGTGATCATGGTTCTCATCATGAGATTCTCTCCAACATCTATTGGTGCAACTTCAATATTTTGCTCTTCTATTTCAACCTCAACTAGATTTACTCTTAGACAATATTCTTGCCTCCTTTTTTGATCTTGATATTTTGGACACTCAAATTCTATGTTCCCTTCTTCTCCACATCTATAACATGCACAAGATCTGCATTAATTCAAAAACCATCTTTTAGCACCACTGTAACCTCATCCTCTCTGAAATCCTTTTCCTCTTTGTTGGTATTGAACCCCTTACCTATTATCATCTTGCCTTTCTACACCACATGATGATTCACCTTTATTGGAATTAAAGCCACCTCTAGTGGTATTAAATCCACCTCATCTCCTTATTGGATGGGATCCACCTCTTCTTAGACCAGTAGATGTCCTTTTGAAATTCTATCTATTTTTTTTCTACCTTCAAAGCTAATTGATAAGCCTCCTCCATGTTAAGTATTCTATGCATGCTTAATTCATATTTAATATAAAATTTCAAACCATTTACATACCTTTCATCCATCTACTCTTTTATTTCATCATGCTTTACTTGTATGGAAAGCTTATAAAATTTATCTGTATACTCTTGTATACTATGATTTTTTTGCCTCAAATTCTAAAATCTTATGTATAGGATTTTTGCATAATCCATAGGAAGAAATTTCTCCCTCACCTTCTTCTCCATATTTTTTTATGAATCAATCTTCTCTTTACCTTTTCTCTATCTCTCTTTCTGTAGGTGATCCCACCAAATCATTGCATAACCTTTCAATTTTGTGCATGTTAATTTTACTTTCTTATCTTCTCTCATAGTCTTCCATTCAAAGAACTTCTCCATGTTATTCATCAAATATATCAACTCCTCTCATTTTAAACTACATCCATAATTTGAAACATCAACCTTGATTCCTTCACTCCTTCCTTTTAAAGCTTGAACCATCCTCTCTTTCATTAATGGTGGCTGCTCTTATTATTTTTCTTACTAAACTTCATCATCATGATCTGTGTCTTCCTCGTCACCACTTTGTCTTCTTTATTGATTGGTGATAACTTATTTTAATTTTTGAACTTAACTCTATATATTTTGTATAGTCCAATTCATTTGCATAACACCTCCTCATTATCTCACCATTCTTTACTCCTTCAAGATTCAAACTTTCTATGATACTAGATAATGAACCCAAAAACTATCAAGAACAAGAAAATTACTAATAGGCCAAGATCTTGAAATAATACTCTGAATTGATTCATATTTATTTCTTGAAATAATTACAAACCCAAACCATGCTTAAATAATCCTCAACTTAGAATTTAGATTTGACATGCAAAAATTCAAAAAAATCTAAAAAAATGTCTATTTTTAGCAGTCACTATTTATAGTAAGTTTCACATGTAAGCACGCACGACTCTAAAATTTTCTTGAAATAACCTAAATACTAAATTAGCATATGGAATGAAATTCAACTGAAGTTGACTTCTAGTTCTAAAAATACAAAATTCTTGAAAAAATCATTAAACGTTAATTATGGACTCTCAAATGATCACATTTAGCCTCTAAAAAATATCAAGGTCAAATCTAAGAAAATAGAGTGTCTTCAATAAGAATCAAAATTTTTGATATGGTTATTTTGGCATGTGGAAGAGGTTAAAGAGAGTTATGAGTCAAAAGTTATGGCCTCTGAAAGGTTGGCCTATTTTTTTTTCATTATCTCTTTGTCCTATCATTGGCCTCAACCAATCTCTACCTGATTGCTTTGACTTGATCTTCTATTTATGAAAGCATCTTAGGTCCAAAGACTACCCTATCTTCCAAACTATTCCAACTAATTGGTGTCCTGCACCTTCCATACAATGCTTCAAATGATGTCAACTTAAAATATGATTAGTATGAGTTATTATAATCAAACTCACCCAAATGAAGGTAATCTTCCCACTTGTATTATTTATCCATGCAATACATATGAAGGAGATCCTCTAACACCTAATTAACTCACTCAGAATGACTGTCAATCTATGGGTGATATGCAATGCTGAATTTTAATTACATACCCAAAGATAAATTTAGAGTTAACTAAAACTTAATAGTCATCCTCAAATCATCATATAAAATGATCTTATCTATAATCCATACAAATGATACACTTTTTTTACAAATCTCTTTGAAAGATTTAGTGCACCATCTATAAAATTGCCTAGTATAAAATGAGCTACATTAGTTATTTTATCAACCACAGCCAAGATCATGTCATGCCTATTATGTGATAATGGTAAACCTTGGATAAATTTCATAGTGATCACCTACCACTTCCATTTCAATATGTCATGTGGATACAATAATCCATCTAGATGCACATGTTTAGTGTTTACATGTTGACATTCCAGACAACGTGACACAAAGTTTATTATATCTTTCTTGAATCCCTTCTAGAAATAAAGTGGTCTAAGCTCTACCATGATCTTGGTTACTCCTAGATGTCTTGAATATAAGGAATTATGAAATTCTTTTAACATTTTGCTTCTCACATTCTCCCTATCTATTACATACATCCTTCTATTATATCATTAAAAACTATCATTCTCTATTATGAATCCTTTATACCTAAGTTTTGAGCATTATCAAATAACACTTTCTTGCCCTGATCATAGAATTCATCTTTTTATGAGAATTTGATCACTTGATCCTTGAAAGTACTTCTGATAGTATCCACAGATGTTATGTACCTTCTATAACTTAGGGCATCAACTACTCTATTTTCCTTGCCTTTGATATAATTGATATCAAAATCATAGTCAGACAAGAACTCTAACTAGTGATTTTGATGAGCATTTAGATTTGGTTGGATAAATATATATTAGAGTCTCAAATTATTAGTCTTGAGCTCAAATCATTTTCCAAATAAATAATGCCTGTAAACTTGCAAATCATGCACAATTTCTGCAAGTTCTAGGTCATGATGGGTATATTTTACCTCATAAGGATTTAGCTTCATTGATTCATAGGCTACCACTACACCATCTTGCATAAGGACTCCTCCAATTCCATCCCTAGATGCATTTGTGATCACTAAAAACTGACCATTGGGATTAGGAACTCTTAGTACTAGCATTAAAGTTAGCCTCTTTTTCAATTCTTGAAAAGCTACTTCACACTTATCTAACCAGATAAAACTTTGATTCTTTTGTTTCAATGAGGTCATCAGATTAACTATCTTAGAAATATTCAAAATGAATTTCTTGTAATAGCCTGCTAATCCCATGAAACTCCTTACCTCATGGACATTCTTTGGTGTTGGCCATTCCATAATGGTTCTTATCTTTGTTAGATCTATTTAAATTCCATCCACAAAAATAATATGTCCTAGATATTTCACTTTATTTTGCAAAAATACATACTTTGACCACTTGTCATATAACTTGTGCTTCCATAACTATTATAAAACCAATTCTATATGTTTAAGATGCTCTTATTCACCCTTAGAATATATAAGAATGTCATCTAAAAAAACCAAAACAAAATGATCTAAATAATCTTTGAACACACTTTTCATGAGATTCATAAATGATGCCAGAGCATTTGTCAACCCAAATGGTAACACTATGAACTCATAGTTCCCATATTGAGTTCTAAACACCATCTTTGGAATGTCCTCATCTTTTATCCTCAATTGATAATATCCTACTCTAAGATCAATATTAAAAAAGATTGTTTCCCCTCACATTTGATTGAAAATATCATCTGTACGACATAACAGATACGTGGTTTTGATAGTCACTTTATTCAACATTCTATAATCAATATAAATCTAAAGATTACCATCATTTTTTTATGAAGGCAACTGGTGCAACCCATGATGATACACTTGGTCTAATTAACCCTTTTGACAATAATTTCTATATTTTAGCCTTTAATTCATCCAATTTTGTGGTTATCATCCTATACAGTGCCTTATACTGTAGTTCCAATCTAGGTATGATATAAATAGAGAAATCAAACTCATGTTTAAGAGGAAATCCTAGTAATTCCTCTAAAAACACATCATGAAAATTCATAAGGAATGGATAATATTAAATTGATGGTTCCTTGGATTCCTCCATTTTATTTATCTTGATGATAAATGCTTGGCATCCTTTTTCTTGAGCCTTCCTAAGTTGTATTGCAAAAATTTGACTAAGCCTCAAATCTCTTTTCTCACCTTAAATTTGTGTCTGATTTCCAAAATCATACAAACATTCAACCTTCTTCAAATAGTAGTCAACCTTAGCTTTATGCTTTTCAAGCCAATTGACTCCTAATATCACATCATATGACCCTCATGATGATACATAAAGATCCATTACTATTGTGAATTTGGCAACCCAATCTCAGCTTCAGCTAAACACTTGTCAACTTTGACTTTTGAATCATTCCCATATTAAATCAACCATGCATTATCCATTACTCTAAATTTTATAGATAACTTATTTAGTATTCTAGAATCTATAAAACATTTTGTATCCCCTATTTCTATTAAAATGGAAACTAGATATTCGATCAAAATACCTAAAAACTCTATGGGTGAAGCTTGCAATTTAGCTTTCTGATTATCAACTATAGCATGAATATGTTGTTGAAACATTCCCTACTAAGGATCAAAACCTTTGTTCCTTGACTTCTCCTAAGTACACTCATGAGAAAAATGGTCACCTCCACAAATGAAGCAACCTCTAGGTGGCCCCTTCCTGTCAGACTATTGGTTTCCCTTCAAACTACCCTTGAAACCATTAACTAGTTTCCTATTACCTACACCACTTTCAAATCTAGAATTCTGATTCTTGAATTGACTCTTGTAGTCTCCACTCCTTCACTTCCATTTTTTCTTTTTGAAAGTTGGTTTATAACTTTTTTTAAAAAATTAAACTTATCTTTGACCTGAGCAAGAGATTTCAACTTATGTTCATGTTTAACTACCTTCTTGAAGACTTGGTCCATGGTAGATGGACCATAAACATTCACCTCTCCACTAATCTCCATGATGAACTTCCCAATTCTAAACCTCTCATCAACCTGACACTAAGGTACATACTTCAAAATTTTGGTGAAGTGTTCCTAGTACTCATTCACTGATACGTCTCCTTGCTTTAGATTCTAAAAACATGTAAGTTTTTTGTCAAAGTATAACTATGGAAGCCACCATGATCTGAACAATGTTATAAATTGATCCCAAGTAGTGATGTTCAAGTTAAGATACATTTCCAAAAAAAATTATCCCACCACATAGCTGCCTCACCAACCAACTAGTAAGCTCCCCAAACTAATTTAGTAACCTTGGAATAGTTTCAAATCTTGAAATACTTCTCTATCTCAATCAACATGCTTCATCTCCATCTCCCATAATGGTTCTATAAAACTTATATGGATATACGTTTTTCATATCTATATGCATTTTCTTAGCTACATGTGCTCTCACATCCTAAGGAACTTTCTCATGTCCTTGATCTTGAGGTATTTCCTACTCAGCAAGATGCTTTTCAATCACATCCTAATGGGCTTCTTCTTCATGTCCATGAATTTCTTGTTCCATGTCTCCAAGAATCTGATCCAACTTCATTACTTTCTCAGTAACACATTGGTTAGGATCAAAGAAAGGGTTTTTGTTATTGACATCTGATGTACCCTCACTAGATACTCTATCTCACACCATTATCCTTATTGGTAAATAGAAGGATAAAAAAATGTTATTAGACTCATTAAGTCATAGAGTTTGAGTTGCAGCTCTAATACCACATGTAACATCCCCACTAGGACTTACTAGAATAACGTAATATTTTTTTATTTAATTTCATGTATTCTTTCATTAGAATTCACCATGGTAATCTAATTAATGATCCTAATATAACACACTAAGTATGTTATATATAAAATAAACATGTAACATCTACATGTTACCGATCACTATCATCATATGAAACAAATAAGCAAAACTTAACTGCATTCATCTTATAAAGTAATTGCATAAAATTCAGCCATAAATGGTACTCTAATATAGCCACTACTATCAATGAACAAATGATTAAGTAATTACATTTTACTAAGAATAATGTTTTAATAATAATAAATACAATACAATATAAAAGTCTCCATAGAGCATGAGTCTCATGAACTCTAGTATCTATGGTAAACTCAAGTGTAGTCTCCAAAAAAATAATTTTATGAGGAGGGAGAACATCATCTAAGTGATTTTCTACACCAACCATGGACCATCAATTCCCCACACAATTCTTCCATCAGGGAATGGCCCTCCCTTCATGGATGGGTAGATAGTGACGGTGTGGGGATTCAGAGAGACAAGCTAGTACATGTGTGCTATAAGATTTCTAATACATTATGTGTACCATAAAAAAATACATTCTGACATGATATCGCACAAACATGTAAATCATACATATTAAATTATAATGTTCAACTAAACATTACTTTGGCCAAAGTTTTAAAATAGTTATTGATCTCTAGGATCATTCAAATTCATACACACCACTTAACAGATTACCTTCATCTAGCATTGGTGATGCTAAATAAGCTAGTAAAGTCCATCTCACCACTTATTTAGTACCAGCAATGTGAGATTTGGTTAATATAAAATATAACCAACATATTCATATAGATTACTTCCTAGTAGCAATCATAAAACTTATTAAATATATGAGTAATCAAAAATACATACATTTAATATGTCAAACGTATGTAATGAATATCAACTATATTATTTATCACATAAATAATAAACATAACCATAAACAAGTATACTATTTACCAAACAGGTATAATATATACTTGGATTGCATGTTTCTAATTTCTATAAGTAGATTCAAATATAGTACATTATATGACAAAAAATAATATCATAGTGTATTATTTTTATGTACACATTACTCAATTACAAGCAGCCAGTCATAATAATTTTAGAGATCAAATATCTCATAAACAAAGTCATATCTCACATGAAACATAATCTTTCATTTATACAACTTGTTGTACTTTCAAGAGACTGTATGCATATATTCATAGTGTCCTATCCCTTAGGATTCTATAACTTTTTTTAACAGTCGATAAAAAACTATAAATATAGGCACACATCCCAATGTATAAATACATACTATATATGTGTATGAGTACCCAAGTTCCTCATACATATATATATATTTCATATATACATGCACTTTTACATATTAAATATATAAATAATATGTGCTACATACAAGTATTTAATCACATATATAAATATTATATATTGTTATGTATTAAACTAACAATCATGTATATTTTCTAGCAAGAACCTCATATGATTCTAGCAAACCATTATAATTTACCTATTCACAAATACATTCATGATCCATCATAGGATATCAATAATCCTAAAACCCCTATTCTTGTTTAATTATTTCTTTTTAAATTCATAATACATTTATGATAAAAATCATTCAGTTCTTTTACCCTAATTTCCCCCAGCTCAGGTCATTAAATTGTATAACTTTCTCAAAATGTTGATAAATAGAGTACTATAATAAATAGACTGTTCATATCTATATTTTTCTATTTTTACTTACTATAGGTTTTATACATTTCTAAGTTTCAAATAAATCAAGTTGACATCCATTCTCAGTTCATTGTGAATCATATAACAACAGACCTTCACATATATATATATATATATATATATATATATATATATATATATATATATATATATATATTCAAACATTACAAAATTTATGCATAGTTCTCTAAATAATGATTTAAGCCTCGCTTAATGTTTGACTCCATCATTTTTTTACCCATATTAAAAACGTATACTCTTAAATATTTATCATAGGTTTCTAAAAGGGTTCGAATCAAATACCCAATCTAATTAAACAAATACAAGTCACATGACCTGTACAATTTATATGCATGTTAAACCCCAATAATATAGATATCCAAATGGATGCTAATATCCACTACTGTTATATGGTATTTAATAAATAAATGGTTATAATTGTTGCCACACATAGCACATAATTATTTAATAAGATTATAGATTTGGTATATAACTTAACCACTCACTATTTCCATTCAGGGATAGTTTTATATATTTTAATTCGACCCAAGCATAGCTAATATTTACAAACTTAACTTTTACCCTAAAATTTGTAAGTATAGACACATAATTCATACCTATATATTTTCATTGCTTTGAATGATGAGTATGCATAGTCATTTTTATATAGGATCATGATTTTAAAATAAATGCATAAGTCCATGATTTCTATAAACATATGTTAATAGTTCATTTTTATGGACTATATCCCTTTATGAATTTCTTAAAGAGCTAAGACAAAATTTCACTAACAATTCATTTATTCAACATACTAACTCAAGCTTCATATTTTACACTTGATAATTTAAAATATATAAATAGTTTTGCATATTATATATATATATATATATATATATATATATATATATATATATATATATATATATATATATATATATATATATATATATATATATGCTTAGAATTTAGATCTAACCCTAATTGAGTATATATACATAATATGAGTTCCTAAACAAAACTCAATCTTCACATTTATTAAAACCATCTGCCAAAGCCTATAGTTTTTAACCTAGGTCATTTTTCCATCTCAACAAATAAATCCATTTAACCCTATCGAATACACACATAGAATTTGTTTGCATTCATAGGTATTTAGAGGATATAGGTTTAGTGTTATGGATGGATAAGCCATCCACAGGGATAAACCTATATCTATTATAAAATGTAATATTTTTCAAAAACCCTAAGAGACAAATTTATACACATAATTCTTCTAAGTTAAACAATAATAAAATAACATCACCAATATTTTAATAGCTTCCATATGAAACTATATGAACTAGAATAATCCTTAGCCTTCTCTCTCTGTGCTCTTCTTTCTTCTCTTCTATGTGTCATGTCCTCTCATTCCCTTCACCATATCCCTTCTTATCCTTTCTCTGTTGACCTTCTTTCTTCATGCAATACATACAACTGCTAGCATAAAGCTTGCAATTTCTAAAAATTACAATCATGCAAAAAATCCATTAGCCATAAATTTCTTTGCTTAACTAGGTTAATCCTAGTTTGACACAATAAGATGCCCTAATTTTTATTGAATCTTTCCCAAAGCATTGATAATTATTTAATTCCTTTATTTCCTACATGGTCTTCTTAACATTACATGACTATAGATCAACTTCACAAAATTCCACTATTGATATTATTGTCAATGATAACTAATACTTCAAACATCACCATTGTATATGCTAGTTCATATGATAGTCTTAGGATAATAATGCAATCTTTGTAATAACTTCACAAAAGTAACATAGTCATTATGAATATGAATAATAAAGTGACTAGTATAAAGTCAATTATATTCTTTTAAGTAAAATGGTAAATCACACAACTACTATACCAAAACATAATGGTACTATAACAATGTAGTCATTGTTATTACTACTTTATATAGACTATCCAATGTCTTTAATTATCTTTTATATTTTAAGGTGTTAAGCCAAATAATGATATTTTTTGAATATCCTAATGATAACTAGCTAGTGTTCTAAAACATTATAAATACATTTCAGTTAGTCTATAGATATTAGTAAATAGATACTATTCATATAGATTTACTTTCTCATAAAGCATTAATAATCATGAATACAATTACATGACATAATCATACAACATTATACACTCAATCTATGTATGACAGCGATAAATACAATCACACAAGATTTATTCCACATAAGCATTAAACTAAATTGAATCACAACTAACACACATAATTAATTATATAAATGCAGATAACATCAACAACTAATGTATATTATGAGTGTTATCTATCATGGTGTGTGCATGGGTTCTAGTTGTTCCTCTATCGTCCCCCAACACCTCCATCTACACCATCTGTTTTGATGATGCTCTCCATTTATCATGACCTAAGGGATGAATCTCTCCTACATCTAACTCATGAAAAGAAGGTAGTTAGCTCATAGCATCATGATATATATCTTAAAATATTATTATAATAATTAATTAACATGATCATAATGTAAAGAATATATAATAAAGCTAACTCATAGTAATAAAATCATGTAATGAAAGCAACATGCAACTATCCCATAACAATAAATGATGTACAACTTAGTTAAATAGTAATAAATCAATTTACTAACCATAATAATCCATGGATAATCAGGTAAATTATCTCAGTGAGAAATCAAGATGTGACAATGTATGTAAATTGATCATAGTAATAATGTAAGATGCATGTGGAAATAAACATTCCCAATAAGTATGTCTAGAATAGATGTGACAATGAAGCACACAGATAATTGATCAATTGATTATATAATGTTGATTAGAACTAATTATGAAGGAATGCATGATATCCATCATGGAATTAGAAGGGTTGGGTGGATGCATGAGATCAATCATGTCATCTAAATATGAGTAAATAAGGACTCAAAGTGTCATAGACATGATGCATATAATCAAAGAGTACACACACAACATACAAAACACACAGGAGAAGGCCAAGGGACCACCTACAAAGGACATGTTCAAATATCACTCACTCAAATAGAAATCACATACAAAGACATGTTTAAATGCCCTCACATGAAAGGATGCTTAGATCTATATAGAAGGAGATGTGAAAATGTCCACAGAAATGAATAAAAGACACACACAAGGACGTGTTCAAATGTACTCATTCACATATAATTAAATACATTGCAGCTTAGATCCACTCTAAAATGGCATATTTAAATGTCTTTAAAGAAAATAGAGAATGCATACAATATGTGAAGCTATAAAAATCAATATAAAAGGATTCATGATTATGTAGTTTAATCAATAAGAGGTAAGTTTAACTTGATTATATTAAATAACTATGATAACAATAGTATATCACATTGTCAGTGAGTGAGAAATATCGAAAGATGTAATGTTATGTAAAGATCTAAGTTGTGAGTAAGATATTGTAGGAAAATAATGATAGAAATTGTATATGCCATGCCCTTATTGAGCTTGATTATAAATATAAATGCTATAAGAATCTTGTGTGTATTCTAAAACTAAGTGATGATAGTCTGAGCTCATTAGGTCAACAATGGGGTGAGACACACTAGCATAGTACACTCTTATCCTCCTCAATGATCTTATCTAAATGTAGTTTCTAAATGTGTAACAATGAAAGTACCTAAAATTGAATCTGGGACTAATTTTCTATGTGATCTGAAATCACTCATACACTAGCAAAACATGTATGATATAAACATGATTAAAACAAGCATTAAATATTATGCACAAGTATATTGATGTATGATAAAGTACATATAAGCATGCATAAGTCCTAGTTTTATTATTTTCTAGTATATTTTACTATTTTGATTATATATGAACTGAGAAATTGTTGGGATTTTTTTATTTGAAAGGGGAATATATTTCCCTAGGTGCACACCTAAATAAATAAGATTTCTAACATGCTAACATGCTAAAATTTCATGCAAGAATAAGTTCTTACATGCTCACGTGAAGCACATATCTTAGGATCAGTTCCCATTGGTTTTATCGTGTGAGGTTGTGTTTGTCTAACTTCCTAGGCAAGGGCACTTGAATAGATGTTTAGTAATAAAATCATCCTTAATCTTATATCTAATTTAGCTTACTTTTTCATCACTTAACAATAAAAATAAAAAGGAATTAACATAAAACATAATAGATAACATCAACCTCATTATTACCATAGATAATTGAACACAAGCATTATGTCAACACAAGATTATTTCCATTTTATATTTATAAGTGATATAAAATAGTACAATGACTCAAAGTTATAATGGTAACCAGTTTGTAATCAACTCATCAACTTATCAACTCCTCAACATCAATACAATGTACATTAAGAGGGTATTTATACTTGGTTTATCCTAACCAATTAGTTATAGAAGTAAATACAACTATGATTACTTGCCAATGATCATCAATAGAATTTATTTATGGCATCTATATACAATAAATTCATATGGACCCAGTTCTATCTACCCTTATATTCTCTCTTTATATTGGATCCTCATCTTTGATCAACTTTCTTCCCATAGGCTAGTGTTGGATTCATGTTTTAATGAGTCTTCTCTTCTATTCTTGTGAACCTCTCCATAACCATATTCACTTTCTTTGCTTTCCCCAAGTCTTCCACTAATTTATGAGTCCTACATCCTTAGGTTCTCCATTTAACATGCAACTTTACTCCACAAGACTTTCTTCTTTTGTGCCATGGACTCCCATGCCATAGTCTTTTGTGTTATGTTTCTCCATGCTGCTTGTTACCAAAAATTAATTGGCCAAAATAGTCTTAAAAATTGGGGGCCCAACATCACCCCACATTAAGCTAATATTTTTCCCCAGACTATTCATCATTATCAGGTCCCTTTAAAAACTCAAGTCTCATCTATTTGATCTTCTTCTTTATGTCCTCCCAATGGTTTAAGGCATTCTATAGTTGGGACATGATTTCCTTTAATACCTCCTTGAGCTTCTTCACCTCATTGGGATATGCAAAATAATCACTTTCTTGAATGACAAAATATTCAAGGGATGTAGAAGCATCATTTTAAATGTCTTCAATCAAGGTGACTTCTATTACAATCTATCCTTAGAGTGTCATGAAACTTGCATTAATCTCCTGGTAGTGAGCACTTATTTTATTTTCCATAGCCTCCACATCTTTGAATGCTTTGGTGTGTTTCATGTAATATTTTATTACTAAGGCATTGTTAGCCAACTATTGTTATTAAATCTCCTCTACCTAAAGCCTTAATTTCAAAAAAATTCTAGGTCATGATAGCTTTGCAAAAATCCCATCTAAGATTGGAATTGTGTCACTAACCCTATTCAAAAATCTTTTTCAAACCTCCATAGGTTCAATAAATTATTTTATTTCCCAAGTTTGATTTTGATGGGGGCCAAGATGGTCCTTGTATCTCTTCAACAAAAGTTCTATCAGGGTGTCTATTTTATTAATTGCCTCACCAGTAAGGGATACCCCATCCACAAGAGATAGATATTGGATCAAAATTATCTTTTAGAGGTTCAAATTTTTTACCTTGGTCATTATTTCTATATCTAATTAGTGTTTGACCTTGGCCAACTTCTATTCAATTTTTTTTCTCACAGTGCACATGTTACAATATAAAGTAATCATTTTTAAATGCTTCTTATGGATTCACCTTAAATTAGATTCAATTAAGGAATTATACCTAGTTACCTCATGTGCAAACTTCAATAGTGTCATGCTTTCTTGTGTCATAGTACACATCTAGGGATCTACCTAAAGTATGTTTGGAATTTCTATCTCTCCTAGTTCAAAAATTAGGCTCTATGATGATAGATCAAAATTATGTTCTTCATTATATATATCATATTAAAATTATAATTTATATGAATTATACTTATTCGAGTCCTCTAGTGAAAAATGTGAGAACATAAATAAATGTTTTTTAGCACTCCCTTCTGACATTGGCTACATAGGGTCATGGATAAATTATTATTTTCTAGCCTTTGCTAAATGGATTCATCAACTAGATATTTCCCCTTAAAGGTATATCACTCTATTATCTCAACATTTATTTCTTTACTATGGTTTTTGGGATCGATATCAAGACCACTCATTCCCAAGACCATGTCTAAACCATCCTTCTCTTCACCTGTGAGATTTATAGTTTTCACTTATGCCTCCTCAAGGGTGGTTTCCTCATGCCATGCCATTAAAGGTGTCTTCTTATGTATTTGGGTAAATTGTTCTTCCTATTTTGCTTCAATAAAAAAAATTGGTGTTGCCTCTGGGATTTTTATCTTTTCTTATAGGTCACAGTCTTTAGACACTAATGATTTGTGTTCTGATCAAACAAATTGCATTATTGGCTCCAATACTTTAGGTCAACCTATGGGTAGAGTATCCTTGAGTAGTGTAGTGGTAGTCCTTTGTCACTTAGTTTGCTCTAACTGAGTCTTGGTATTGGCATCATACCCTTGTCTCTTCTACTTATTTTTCCTTCCTATCTCTGATGGGGGTGGGATTGTCTCCTTCTCATGGTTCACACTCCCTAATGTCTTCTTTCTTATTTTCAACATATAAAATAAAAAATTAATGGAATTACCAACCAAAATTTGTTGGACCTTAATGTTGATATAATTTGACTCCAACTTTGATATATATGCCCTTTTCCCTAGGTAAATGTATAATTGATGGAGAGTGTGAGTCTTCACATTAATTTTATCATCAGTAATGTTAACAAGGTGCACATCATAGATTATGTTGATGATGTTCATGAAATATCTAGAGGTGAAAGCATATGGCAATTTAAGCCATCTAGACAAGTCACCTGAGGGAACCATATGGTAGTGAATTAGAGCGTAGTGTTACTTAATTTTGAACTTAACTTGGTCTTCAAGTTATCCAAACAAGTCCTTTTGAACGTGTCACTTGTTCTAAAAATATTCCTTCATACCATCATACCATCCATTCATCTTAACCTTATGGGTTATAATTATCCCACCATGAATGCTTTAAATCACTTTATAGAGGATTTGTGATCAGGAGGGTAAGCCTATTTCAATTCTCTAGTTATGTACTCTAGTACACCAATATCATCAAAAACTAATAACAAAAGGATAGTGCCCCATGCAAATTTTTGGTTTGGCAGACAGTGGGATTTTTCCAAGTCTCTAATAATCTTATCAACAAAGTATTACACCCATTTATACTTTACTCCTAGGGTAAATTGATGGGTAACATATAAATGTGCCATGTATACCTCATTCCATCTATCCATTCCTCTAACCTTAGTCATTATTATGCATGTGGCCACTCTAAGGGTGGGATTTTGGAGACTTGTAATGTGCATTGCATGGTTTTGTTTTTATTACTCAAGCACCATTGTAGTCTTCTCAATCCCCTCTTGGTCCTCTAAGTCTAAACTAAGATCAGTGCCTAATAATTACAAACTTATGACTTTGCTTATCCTTTAGGATGTGATCTGCATCTGATACCTAGTAAAATAAAAATAATCTTCATGCATGCATGAAATAAGGAAATTTAATGATTTCATAGGCTTCCTAAAATACAAAAAATTAACAACTAGAATAGTCCTACATCATTAAGATTATTAAAAATACTCAAGTCATACACAAACTCATTTTATGTGTTCTGACACTCTACCTAATAGTCATTTTTTAGTTATACTTCATTTCTAGGCTAATTATGATTATAGTCAAAAATATTATAAGTGGGTACATTTGACACCCACTTCTCAGTACACAACACTACTTCTAGATATTTTATTTATTTTATTAATAATGGGGGTGGGGGTGGTACTATAGCCCTCTTCTTGGCCTAGTGCACCATCCCTGATTCTATTTTTTCCTTTTCCTCAGCCTGTCATGATAAACCTTCCTCATGACTCTTCAAGTATCTCTTCCCTAATCAAAACTAGTTGAACACCCACACTCTCAAATTCCTCTTCCTCAAATATCATAGGTAGGGGTTCATTATGCTAGGATTTTTTCTTAGGTCACATCACCCTCTGAGGATCCCAAAGGTTGAGGTGTGGCCATTCGACCCTCTTGAATGAATACATGATCAATTTATTAAATCTCTCAACTCTCCTAATTTAGCATCCTCTAATGACAAATAATGACCTATACAACCTAAAATTTCATAAACCTGCACTTCCTCAATTAATCTTTTAGTAATCTCCCTTTTCTCCATAATCGATTCACTCCTAAATGTTCAAAATAATCATAAACAGTCGATCTATGCTCATCTAAAATCTTAAAAATGTTCTCCTAGTAGCTTGATAACACTCCTTTGGCTCTGTAACTTTGTAAATTTGACAATAGTAAAATTTAAAATGATATTTGTTTAACCTTGTATAGTCTTGAGGGGGTAATCCACATTTACTTCCCCACTACATCATCTATCACTTCACGTAATTAATGCTTTAATGGTTTTTCCATGATTTTTATTTAGCACACTTTCCATTAAAAAAAAAATCCTCATAATTAATAAATACATCCAATCTCATGATTTTTGCAAAGTCCCTGAAAGTTGTAAAGAATTTCAAAAAATTCTATTACCAAGGTGGGAACCTCACTTATTTATCTTGACTCAACTTAGTGGTTATGCATCACATCCTATATACCCATTTGTCCTCATACACTTCCACTTATGCACCCATTTTTCCCATGTGCATTCCCATTCACCATTTCTTTGACACTCTATAGTTTTTACTTCTTTCACTCTTCTTACCTCACACTAAAAGTTGTTTGTGGTCCTCCACGACATTATAAATAAATATAAATAACAAAGTCTTGATTTAAAACTAAACAAGGGTGCACAACCAATGCCAAACCTTATTGAAAAAAACCAAAATACTATACTAAACTAGTGGCATATGCCTTATTACATAAAGATAGAAAACACTACTTAGAATAGTAGGGTTACAACTAACTATCATTGAAATGGCTAGGAAAGAACTAGCCATCTAACCACTTCAATTTGTATGCATTGGTGGGTTGAATACTATGAATAATAAATGGTCCATCCCAATGTATTTGAATCTTTCTTAAATGGTACATGAACTTAGAGTCATATACTAAAACCTGCATACATGGATAAAAAGTCTTGTTGTTTAAATGACGATCATGTCAGTCTTTTTTTTCACTTTTCCACTCCTTAACTCCAATGCACTAGAAACTAGATTTCATCCAACTGAATTAAAGTATCCAAGTGTGATTTCAAGAATTATTCATCATCCAATCAACCAACATAATTAATTCTTAGAGAAGTGACCAGGAATTTAACTGAGAGAATGGCTTTGGTATCAAACACAAGATTAAAAGGTGTATTATTGTTCAATTATTTGTATGTGGTCTAATATGCCCATAAATAACACTATAAAAATATGGCTATCCTAGTCAATTCATCCAATATTACAAATCTTAGTCAATTTATAATCCAAGATCTTATTAAATGATTTAGTTGTATGATTGGCTTGAGGATGATAAGGTGTAGTCTTGTGGTGCATGATCATGAACTCAACCAAGAGTATGTGGATGATCTCATTAAGGAAACGAGTTTCTAAATCACTATTAAAACTTAACAAACATAAATACCATATAATAATTTTATCCTAGATAAAATTAATAGCATTGGCAATTGTATAATCCCTAGTTGGCATGGTTTTAGCCTAGAGAATAAGGTAATTAGTAGCAATAATAACATATCATGTGTCAATATGACTTCTTGATAGATTAATAGAGCCAACAGTTCATGTGTTATGATTGGTGAATGGGCATATCATTCTTCTTGATTGGCTTACCCACACATTGGCATGTATAAGCTTTAGCATCTTTAAACAGATTAGGCCACCACAAGCTAGCTAAAAGGACCTTCTATGTTATAGCATCACTAGCATAATTTCCTCTAGTGACACCCTCATGAACCTCCTAAAGAATCTCAATATGCTAATGTTTCATGATGCATCAGCATAACACTTCATCTTGCCCAATATTATAAAGTTCACCCCTATGAGTTGGAATAGATTTGCATGAATAGCCAGTTGCTTCTTTTCTTGAGTGCTGAGGTGGTCTGGTGTTAAACTTGTATTCAAAAACATTGTGATATTCTCCAACTCTTTGATCATATGTGTGACTTGGAAAATATTCATGTTAGGCATGTCATTTTCAATGGTGTGTTCTAGTTCACCAAAATCAATGCATGATAAATGATCAAGGCCAGAATTAGCCTTACCATGTTTCACCATCATCGAGAATTAGAACTCCTAGAAAAGCATAATCCACTAGAAAATGTATCCTTGCAATATTGCCTTATTTAATATGTACTTTAGTGATTTATGGTCTATAAATAATATTAATGGAGTGGCCAATAAATATTGATGGAACTTTTGAATCACGTAAACCATGGACAAAGCTTCATGTTTTATAGTCGTATAATTTCATTAGGCTAGAGTGAGCTTCCTACTACCAAAATAGATAGGATGATCAAAGTTTCCCTCACTAATTTGAGTAAGGATATATCCTACTTCTATGATTAAATCATTGACATGCACATGAAAGGGATTCATCCAATCCAAAAAATAGAGAATAGGGGCAGTAATGAGCTTATCCTTGAGTACCATGAATGCCTATTATTGAGCATTGGTCTAGACAAACTTACCATTTTATTTCAACAATTCTTTTAATGGTAAAACTATCTTACCATAACCTCAAATGAAATTTTTATAATATCTCATGTGTTGTAGGAAGGTGCATACCTCTCTTTGGGTGGTTGTTGATGGAAGGCAAAGAATAACTACAATCTTGGCCAGAACTACTAAGAGTCCATCATGACAAATAATATGACCAAGCAAAATACCAAATAGGGTAGTAAAAACACATTTATTCATATTAAAATAATTTTAAATATTTTGGAAGTGTTTAATCATAAGTTGGAGATTATAAGAGTGGTCTCATACTAAACCATAGATGGTCCAATCATCCAGGTAGAGTTGAAGGAATTTATGAATAAAATCCTTGAAAGCCTCAACTACAATTTGTGAAAACACATAAGGAGCATTCCTTAATCTGAAGGGCATCACATTGTAATTGAATGAACCCCACTCAATTACAAATTTGGTATTTATTTTATCCTCTTCTATGATGTAGAATTGATTATATCTAAAGAAGTCATCAGTGAAAGTATAGATCTCGCACCCAAAAACTCCTAGAATCTCCTCAATGAAGGGAATCAGAAAGGGGTCAATTACACAAGTAACATTAAGTACTTGTGAGCCTACACAGACATGAATATGACAATCCTTCTTGATACTAATGACTATGATACCCACCCACTCAGATTCATCCATTGGAATGATGACTCTGATGCACAACATGATATCAACCTCTTCCCTAAATCAAGAAGTTAGAATTCATATGATAGGGCCTCTTCCTAATAGGTTGAGTACTCTCCACCAACTTGATGTGCATCTTGCCTAACTAATAATTCAATCCTTTAATTTATGTTTAATTACATGGAAAGATGTCTTGATACTCTTTTAATAGTTAAAACACATTAGAGATATCTATATCAGACTAATATTTTCCCATAATATCCATATTGTGCACTTTTTTTGTGCCAATATTACATTGGATCATCTGAAGTGACTCTAAATATAGAATTTGATCATCCTAGATGGTATCTTAGACATTGCACATGCCATAATCAATATGCAAAGCTAAGTAATCAATAGATAGGTTGAGTGGATCAGAAATTACACCTTTTAACAATGTAGTACATGACTTTTTATTTGCCTTTATAGATATGTTCTCTTAATGCATGGTCCAATTCAGGTTTAAGTGGTGGAGATGATGTTTTTGTGTTAGGTTCCTATAAAATGGTCAATATTTCTTCCCGCATGCCATGTATATGTTTGTGTAATCTTCCACTGGGGCCATGTCACCTACAATATCTTGATGCATGGCTTACATGGTGAGGAATAAATACATCTAAGGAGATAAATAAGATATTTTTTTAATCATATTAATCTTAAGGAAACACCATCAATATGTCTCCATCTACCACTCTTCATGAACATACCAAGCTCTATCCCAAGTGCATAGAGTGTCATAGAATGCGTGAACCCATAGATACTTAGGAAAAAACATCTCATCTACCAATTTATCATGATGAAAATTATGGTGTAGAGTAGATCAAACTTCATCCCAAGTAAGTAATTTATGTTAGTGATTTCTCTACCACCAAGTAGTTATGCCATCAAATATATGGATAATCAAATATACCTAATCATTTTTAGATGCGTATAAGGCCTCTAACCACTACACAAACTCATATACTTCCATTTGAACATGAAATAGTATAGCTTAATCTAACCTCATGGGTGGTGCAGCCATAATTTATCCATGAATAAGAAGAACAAACTTATGATGTTTATGGTACTTTTGTAAAACATCTTCTCAACTACTTATAGTGACATAGATCCTTCTAGTAACATCATACTCACCATGAACCTAATAGTTACAAGTATTATTGGTAGTTTCAGATATAAATATGCATCTTCCCAACTTAATATGTCATCCAAACTAGGATCAATGCATTTAGTACCTCAATATGTGACATTATAGATATGGTTAATGTCCTCATCATTATTTACTAGTTTAACATATGGAGGTCTTTGAACATGGTCTAAGGGGATTACAATGTGTTGCTAATCATTCTCAAAGATGATGTATCACTTATTGAAGCTTAATTTAGCATTATTTGCATAACACCAAGGGTGACCCAATAGATTTGGTAAGTTATCAGCTTCATCCAACTCAATTACTTCAAATTCAGCTTTGAAAGTGACACCTAAGATATCCACAGCGGCATCTTTAAGTGCTCTAATAGGTAGAGAATGAGTCTTATTATCCATAAAAAGGATGAGGAAAAGGATACAAAGTAGGTTTTTCCATCTTCTTCCATTCATCCTTATTAATTACATTTACTTTATGCTGGTATCAGCTAGTATATCCTGAATGACCCATCTATAAATAGTGGTGTTAACCAAAATCTCTTTATCCCCCTTCGTACTAGGCTAAATATAAGTATATTATCATTGTGCATGGTTTAACCAATGATATTTGGTAGGCCTAAGTGTTTGATGCCTTAGCCAATTATGCAATAGGGGTAAAATATCCTTGTCAAGGAGTCACTTGCATAACTCATGAAATTCATTATGCACCAAGTCATGAAGATCCATAGCTTTTTACATGTCAGCATGTGTATAGCATCTCAATCCTTAAGGAATTATATCTCTCCTTGAAACTCCCTCACCAAGTTCATGGTGTCATGTAACACTTCCTTTTTTTTTAGCATCTAGATAATGAGTTGCATGAGGCTCCTCCAATTGAACATTTTCAATGGGTGGATTAGACACGGACTACGACTAGGCATTACTTGAAGAGTAATGTTGACTTTGGGACCAGTCAGAGTATTAGGGCATGATATCCATTGAGGATTTTCAATTCATATCATTCTATCACCCTTTTAATTTCTATCCTTCATGATGGTAGTATATAGGTTTATGCACCCCTCCAGATGATGTTCAGTTTTATAAAAAGCACACACACATAAGATATACTAGGCATTCACATTGGCAGTGCTCTAAAGAATTGCACTTGTAATAGGTTCTTGGTGGAAAACATTCACCTCTATGTCCTTGACCATGACCATGACCATGATATCCTCCTCCATTATCCTATTTATTTACAACATATGTCTAATGAGTGCCACATGCATGCACCTCATGAATTTCACTAATAAAATGGAAATAATTAGTATCATGAATATATGCATCACATATCTTAAATATGTAGATACCTTTGATTATGTGGCATGTTAAAGTAGATGGAAATCCCTCAAATTATTCTCTTCCTATCAAATCTCATAATATTGCTTCATCATAGCACAAATACTCTTTTAGGGGTAGTTATTCCTATTGTGGCCTTCAAATTCACAATCCACACACCAAAAACCATTATAAGTGTCATGAGAATTATGTGTAGTGATTTTTTCTAGATGAGATTCCATAATATCAATTTGATCCTCCATTAAGGGACTAATCCCTATGTCGATACTTTTAATAGCTTCGACATGAAGGGTAGCTTCTAAGGCCTTGCACAAGTTGGTAAAAGTCTTCTATGATAAGGTGTATCAAAAGAGAAGTAATAAGACTCCTAAAAACCATTGTGCATGTTGAGCATCATTTATCTCAAAATAAATCTTAGAGAGAAGCATATTAAAATTTCTATTATACTCACATGCACTTTCAATTGGTTCTTTCTTGATGTCTTTCAGGGCAGCTATGCTCTGTTGTTCAAATTCTGGGATATCAAATTCTTGAATGAATTGGGCTTCCTCTAGATAGGAATAAGTTGAGACTATGTATTCCACAATATATATTTTTAAAGTTTCATTCCACCAAAAATACATTACACATATTCAAAGTACTCCCAACCATGCTAAGACCAACTGATTCTCTACTGACCAAGTTATCTTCCATCCATATTTCCTTGAATGGTCTTGTGCATATGCCGAAATCTAAGCATGAAGGTGAACATGCACTTCTACAAATAACATTTCATAAAGTGACTTGTAAAATTTTTGGTTCAATAAATAGTAATGTAAAGTTATCTTCTACTCTAGTAACCCATTATTCAATATTATCTAGAGATATTCATTTGAGCGTCTTCTACCATCATGAAAATAAACACTACAAGTCATAGCAATGGAACCAAAATTTTGGGATTCTTGTCTTTTAAATGGGCATATATTTCCTTAGGCACATGCCTAAACAAATAAGAGTTCCAACATGCTATCAAACTGGTATTTCATGTAATAATAAATTCTCATGCACTCACCTAATGTATGTAGCTTGGGACTGGTTCCCACTAGTTTTATCACACAAGGGTGTTTTTGTCTAACTTCCTAGGTAAGGGTGCTCAAATAAATGTTCATTACTAAATTCATCCTTAATCCTATATCTAACTTAGTTTAATTGTTCATCACTTAATAATTAAAATAAAAAGGAATTGGCATAAAATATAACATATAACATCAACCTCATTATTACCATAGATAACTAAACACAAGAATTATGTCAACATAGGCTTCTTTCCATCATATTCATAAGTACAGTGACTCAAAGTTATAATGATAACCATATTTTAATCAAATCATCAACTTATTAACTCTTTAAAAACAATACAAAGTACATCAAAGGGGTATTTATACTTTGTTTACCCTGACTAATTAGTTATAAAAGTAAATACAACTATGATGACTTACCAATGATCATCAATAGGATTGAATCATGGCATTCATTTATGATAAATTCCTATAGTCTAGGCCTATTTACCCCTATATTCTTTCTTGATGTTAGATCTTTGTCACCAAACACATATCTTCCCACTAGTTGGTGTTGTATTTTCACTTGACTTAGTCTCTCTTCCATCCTTATGGACCACTCCATAGCCATCTTTGATTTTTAAGCTTTCCCCAAGTTTTTTGTTAATTTCAAAGTCCTAGGTCTTTGGGTTCTCTATTTAACATGTATATTTACCCCATGGGACTTGCTTATTTTTCACCATTGAATCCTACATCATGGTCTTCTAAATTGTGTCTCTCTACACTACTTGTTACCAAAAAGTACTTAGCTAAAATAGTCTTCAAAATTTGGGGCCGAACAGAAATAGAGAGAAAGATATTAACTGATAAATCCTTTAAGAGTCTTACCATCAATAGATCCTAATTTGAACAAAGGAATGGTGATATATTTCAAATGAAGAGTGTCATGAAACTATGTAGGTTCTATTTCATTTCCATATTCATATTTTGTATAATTATTATCATTAGGATCACACCAATTTGTATTATTATAATCATCATCATCTAGATTTTAAACTTGTCGAATGTCACTATTGTATTTTTTTATATCTTGATATGAATAAGGAAATTCCCCATACTATGGTATTTACCTTTTTTATTTCTCTTTTGTGATTCATATTATGTCATGTGTCTTTAATGATATGACATTACTTGTATCTATTTGTATGCTAGTTGAAAGCATGCATTCTATTTGTTGCTCTTATTTTGAATTAACTTTATCTTCTCTTGAAATTGTGATCATTACATGTTCATGTGAAAATATTACATGGTTTAAGTGTTTACCCATTTTTTCCCTCATTTCTATCATCCATTATCTTTCTAATTTAGTGTTATATTATGTCAAACTAGGACATATGTAAAATACCACTGAACATGTATTTGACCAAATTGTGCAAGGTAACTGAATAGATATAATAAATTATTTAGATAAAGTAATCTCATCCAAATGTTACTCATCATATCCAAAAAAATTTAAGAGTGTCATGCTAAAAATATTCATTTAGTAGTGTTATTTCCACAACATTGGTGCATTGATTACCATCTATTAGGGGATTAATAATCAAAGGTTCTAGGAATGATGAACTATTTTTAGTTGACTCCTTTGAAACCACACTTGAAATTGTATCTATTATAGGTATTTCATGATTTGGATATTATTTTATGATAAAACCTCTTTTAATAATGTCTTTTTGCTTATCTTTAATTTGATTTGACAATTTCTCTTGTAGTAATGTCACTATTTCTTATTGTAACTTTTGCTTTGAAAATTATTCCCTTTCTAATTATTATTTTTTATCTTATTCATTTTGTGTTCTTAATTTCTCTAACTTAGCTTGTTGAATATTTTCTTGTTATAATTGTGCCTTTTGAACCTTTTCTTACTCTGAATTGTCTTTTGCTATCCATTTTTGTACTAATTCTAATTTTATCAATTATGCTTTAGGAGATGTACTCAAAGGGTGCATGGGTTACTCACATGATGTATCAATGATAGAATGATCAATATCAATTATTTTTTGTATTTTATTTTTAAAATACAAATAATTATTTGTATGATTCTCATACATATGATGATACGCACAATAGTATTTTGATCTCCTTAGAGGATGTAGAGGAGGCAGTTTGAGAAAATTATTTTGAATCATTGCCCTTAAAATCTCACTTGAAATTTTATTATCCATTTTTATGATTTTTTAATCACTTATTGCAGATGTATTATATTTTAGTTTTCAAATTTGATATGAAATCTTGGTAGGCACAATATATCTAGATGGAGATGCACATATATGATTAATACTAACATCTTCTAGATTATTTGCACATATAATATGATGTTTCAATAATTTTATCTTGGCACTAAAAATTTATTTTGATTTTTTAACTCTAGTATTAACTTTCCCATAGTGATTATTTCATCCTTTAAAGCTTCATAAGCACAAACCCTAGGTGCTTAAGATTCAACATGCATACATACACCATCAAGGAGAAATGTGGGAGGTGGAGGGGGTTGAGGAAGGATAGTTTGGTTACTTTATTTTATCACTATAGGATGGGATACCTTACCTCTTGATATAGTGATAGCATGGACTCAGTTATGTGTAAATTAACTATCACAACCTTGAGGGTTAGGAGGAGGAAAATATTCTTTTCTATCCATATAATATGACACTAAGACCTAGAAATTTGATGTTATAATAGAATATATCAGATCTAAAAATACTAAAATAATAAATGAAAATATGAAAAATAAGTACATAAACCCTATAAACATTTGTGGTTAGGGTTTGGCAACATTCAAATAATAAATGGGTTCACCAATATGTCTTAACAAATTTTGGATTTATGTGAAACCCTAAGTGATAACACAAGTGTGTAAAATTAGGAGAATAATAATAATAATAGCATTCACTGATTTGAAACTATTGTATTCTAAAAACTTACTAAAAATAGTAAAGTGTCATGAGAAAATAAATACTTAGCTAGAAATCATATTTGTGCGAAAAACAAGAGACTAGAACTTATTGTACAAGGGGATATGGTGATTAAGAACAGGAATCGATAGCTAGATCTAGGCTTGGAAAATAGATCCATGGGAAGGACACTTGAGGGGTGGTACTTATGTCCACTATTTAGTTCTCATGTCCACTTGTAGTGATAAAATTAGGGTTTATGGGTTCTTTGTGTTTTCATCTAGAGATCATGTATTTGGTGTGGGATCTTACGATCACTTGCATAGACCACTATATGACTCATTTTCCTTAAAAAAACCTAATTCCTTCACATGCGAATACCAATGCAAATAAATGGTTAAAAATGGTTTAGTGGTTGAAGTTAGGTGAGACCTCAACACCCCATGTGTTGAATGTTGCCTACATACAAATACTCTAAAGAGGTATCAAACTTAATTAAGTTCTCCTATGCTATGGGTGGTGTGTGAATAATTGGTGCAATAAGTTAGATTTTAGTGTAATATTTTATGTAATTAAGTGCCTTAATTGTTACTTATGACATGTAAAATTTATTTAAACTTGATCTCTAGTCTATTAGGGTTGTATGAAATCATAATTGGGAGAAATAGGTATTTTTTTCTCAATGTGGCAATTAAGATTCTGGTGATTTTTGATGTGGAAGAATCTTGTGTGTAAAATGGTTTTGAAATGTGTTTATATAGTCCATATCCTTGAAATTGAATTGAATGAGGCTCATTAGGGACATAGGATTACCTTTTTATAGCTTTTGATTTTACAAATTAGTTGTTATTTGGTAGGAAGACATGAGAGGGGGGAAAGGACACTAGAGTAATGCACTATAGTCCCATAAGGTGCTCTTGTCTAATGGGTGATTTGATCATGATGAGTGTTAGGTAGATCCTAAAGGATTTATAATGTAGATAATAATATGTATGAGTAAATTTAGGGGTCATTTATCATCTTAGAGAAGTGTGTGCAAGGTGGTTGAAATTGATCAAAAAGGGCCCTAAGATAGTTCCATAGATAAGTGTTCAAGAGAGAGGTTACAAGTGCATGATTTTTATCTTAAATGTTATTTTATGTGTCTATAGCTTGGTATTTTCTAGGTGGAAAAATGAAAATTCTTTGATTTATATTTATACCACAATTTTTAAAAACATTTCACGAAAGGGTTCAATAAAATAAACATGCTAACCCATTTTTTGAAATATTTTCAATTTGGATGAATTTTGTGGTATGGACACTAGATAAAAATATATATAAATTATAATTGATGTTAGTGTCCATATGTGGATGGTAGTGTCTAGCATGATAAAAAATTATCTTGGATTTGTAACTCATAGTGAAGGATAGAGATCACGTTTTAAGTTTAATGTAGTGTACAGGGGATCTAGGTCATCAGAATGATAGGGTTAGACCATAATATAAATAGTTAGGCACATTGAGATGGGTAATGCAAGCCTTTTGGTATAAATAAAGTATAAAACTGAAGTTTATATCCTGATTGGTATTTATCAAATGTATAAGACTAAGATGCTATATAAATCTAGATTTACTATCTAAACATACAAATATCCAAAAATCATACAATTTAACAACTAATAAATACCTAAGAACCATTTTTAGATTCCTAAAGTAAATAAGTCCTTGATTTAATGAGATATTAAGTGAAACTAAAACCTATAGATCCATAGAGGACTGAATGAATTAAAAAATATTTTAATAATGTCGATGAGACCAATCAGTCTATGGGACCAAGAGTTGTAATAAATTTATTCTGCATTAACACAACTACTTCACACAAGGGATACCTAATTAGTCTTACAAATTTTTCAATTAATTTTTTATTTTGGATCCTCTATTAAGGATATTTATTAAAAAAAAATTATGTTTTATCTAACCTTTATTCCTCAAATAATTCAGTTAGGTTGTCTACCCTCAAGTTGTCCTTGTACTTGATAGAAATGTCACTATAGGTTGTACACTCTATGATGTAGTGTCATTATATCTCCACCACCCCCTTGTCATAAAATATGCTTATTCTCATCTCCTAATCCTCTTTAGGCATTGTCCACCCATTGGTTTCACACATAATATAATGTGAGATAATCCTTAATTGATCCATCAACATTTTCGCCTTCCACTTGATTTCTGCTCCTATATATGTGTTTTTGTCATTTTCCCATGTGAGATTAAAATATTTGATATAGTATGATTTCCTCCATCCCAATTAATTTGTTCACATGGTTGTCTTGAATTAATCTTTCTCATGCTTTTTTATTTCCACATTATTATTAAGACACTCTTGCATGTTGATACTCGAGGGGACACCCCCAATCATATAGAGTTGAGTTGAGTTTAAATAGAGAGGGGAGAGGGGAGAGGATATTCCCATATATATATATATATATATATATATATATATATATATATATATATATATATATATATATATATATATATATATGGGAGTGCCCATATCTCTATAAATTATTGGGGATAAAAATAACTCTATACAAGTCCAATTAAACTAGATATAGTCGAGGTTGACTCTCTATAGTCTAGTTATCACTCATTTGTATATAGAGGATGGGGGAGAACCTTAACCTTTCCCTCCTCATCCTACATATTTATCTATAATTGAATATGGATTTGTGGATATAGGCATTTGTATTTAATTTTTAAAAGATAGTAAGGGATAAATATATATGGATGAGGTTCAATGTCTAGATTTAGCATTTATAGAAAAAAGTATTTGTCTATTTGAAAAAAATAAATATATTTTAAATGTCAATTCAAGATAGACTAAAATAAAGATCAAAAATTGGATGGAACTTTTATTCAATGTTAAATTAATAGGGGTCAACAGTTATTGACCCCCACAAAAGAGAGAAAAAAGGGGGAAGATAAAGTAAAAATATAATGCATTATGTATCTCTCTCTCTCTCTCTCTCTCTCTCTCTCTCTCTCTCTCTCTCTCTCTCTCTCTCTCTCTCTCTCTCTCTCTCTCTCTCTCTCTCTCTCTCTCTCTCTCTCTCTCTCTCTCTCTCTCTCTCTCTCTCTCTCTGTGTGTGTGTGTGTGTGTGTGTGTGTGTGTGTGTGTGTGTGTGTGTGTACAACGCCACTCATCTACTACTTGTTTTATTTCATCTACATATTTTTTCTCCTACTTAACTCTTCTTCTATCACCATTTCATGCATGGATGAGTCTTCATACTTTATCTCTTTTTCAAAGAATTCATGTAACCATCATTTCATTAAATTTGGACATATTTTAGTCTAGATTAAAACCCAAAATTATTTTTACTATCTTTTATAGTATCAAATATTGAAATTCTAAATTGTTATTATTGAATTCCAATTTTGTATTTTTTGGCATCAGATATCATATTTTTTGGATTCCAATCTAGTGTTTTATAGTTTTAGATATCATATTGTTCAAATTACAATATGAAGGATATTATAATCTAGTGTTTAACAATGATATTTTATAATTTAATTCAAAAATGTGATTCAATTCAATGTTTTTGTTGTAAAGCATTACAACAGCTAATAATTTATTTGATGTAATTCTTGTCAAGTTTTTTAATTTATTGAATCAATCAGTCAAGCAGTTCTTTTATAATTTAATCTTAACATTCTTATGAGTAAAGTATGAATCCACCTTTATATATATTATGTATCTACCTATGTATAGTCTGGAGCTATATGTGCGAGTTTGATGCTAGTTTTATGAGAGTGGGGCTAGTTGTATATAATCTAGAGTTGGTTGTGCAAGTTTGGGGATAGATGTATATATTCCATAGCTAGCCTAGAACCTTTATCAACTTAGGAGTATAGTCTAAAACCACCTTTGTATATATTTTGGAGTTACTTGTATATCGTGTGGAACTAGTTGTGCGAGTCTGAAGCTAGTTTTGTGAGTGTGGGGTTGGTTATATATAATCTGAAGCTGGTTGTGCAAGTTTGGGGATGGATTTATATAGTCTATAGCTGCATGGATAAACACCCATGAGTTGTAATTGATGCTTTAATTGCAACACCCAAATGGTCTCAAAGACATTCAATAATTTGTATTTAATGTCTCATTCCATGTCTAAATTTAAACAACATATATTAATCAATGTAATCTATTTACATTTTACCTTAGATTTTATTCAAGATATTTATTTCATAAATATTTTATCAAATTATATAATTATTATAAAGTGATAATATGACAGCTCAGAACACCTAATGATCAAAAAATAAATTAAAATATATAATTTTATGTAGTAAATACATAATGCAAAGCAACATAATTACATAACCAAATTAAAATGATTCTATTTAAATTTATAGGATGCCTTAAAGTAGATTAACTCAATCAAAATTACTAATAGTTTGTTTGTATGTTTTCAAACATCAATGTATGTTTGTGTGCCAGCCCACATGCTCTAACCATGCACATAAGTGTGTGAATATTTTTCTATCAGATTGTAGTGTGCCATCAAATTTCCAACTAAAGACATTTCAAATAAAGGGTATGTTGTATATTATAATTTAACCATGTTTTCTCATCTATAATAATATTTTTTTTTTTACATATACATGTTTGTATTTGTCTATAACCAAGTGTATGTTTTTATTATATACCGGCATAATATTTCCTTTCTTTGATTTATAAAATTTATCACATATCTCTACAATGTGATATACCCCAATTAAAACTAAATTAATCATTTTACAGTTAGTCAAAATAAGAAATGAAATAACTAATCACTCTTGAGTGTTGATAAATAAACCATAACCTAATATCAAAATGTGTTTTGCAATCCTCAATAAATCAGGACTAAAGGTGTGGCATAAATATTTGTAATATGAATTATAAAAATTAGGTTTTTTATTTTCCAATCTAAAGTCAATAATCCTTGGTACTCTAAACAACATCACTCCCAATGCCAATAATTTTATTTTGGTTACTCGAACAAGATATTAAAATATGAGAGAAATAAAATGTTTTCAATGTTGGTGTAGTGAGACTCAATATATATTAAGAATAATTATTTTTTAAATAACAAAACAAAACCACAATATTTATAAAAAATGAACTAAGAAAGACTTTTCATTGAAAATGTAAACAAATAGATCAAAACTTACTATTATAGATTTGATAATCAAATATTAAATGATCATTGTAATCACCTAAAATGACACTTAAGTGTTAAGATGTTACTTGAGACCACCCATCCATAGCTTAGCCCTAGACCTATCTTATGTCCTATTTAGACACTTATCTAGCCTTTTTATAGGCTAAATACATCCCTAAACATCCCTAAAGTAGTCCCAAACCATCACTTTTGCATTTTGTTCCCTAGTGTCTTAGGTTATACCACCTAGACACTGGCACCATAATTTGGACAGTAACACCCAATGGTGATAGTGTTCTAGTATAGGAACTAGTGTCATTTTCCTTCATTTTTATCCAACAGATATATTTTCAAAACAACAATCACCTAGGGTCAACCTAGAACTCTTTTAAGACATGCACAAGCATTAGAACAATATATATACATGACTTTTAGCCTTTTATCCACTAAATGGAAATAAAATTAAAATTACACAAAAAAACATAGAACAAGTTGTGCACAATCAAGGTTATAAATCCCTATTCTACCCTACTTCTACATACAACCATCTACAATATTCCTAAGCTCAAATTACTCAAGTTTCTAGTCTCAAGATCATTCAAAACATTAATCCAACATTCATACTAGTTTCACTTGTACTTTTACCATCACTTAGGTGGGGATAAATACATAAAAATTTATCCCTCTTTAGAGTATTAATATGTAGGTAACTCTCATCATAGTGGGGTATTGAGGATGTCTAGCCTACCCCACTAACAACACACTTTGATAATTGTGCTAATTGGATACCCTATCAAAATGAAGGTTTAGGGTTTTCATATAAAATCAATCAAAATAGGTCATCTACAGATATCTATAACTCTTGTGCATAGGAACATGCTTCACAAACCCAGACACAGGTGCACTTAGAAGCTCAAAATAGTCTGACATAAAGGACACTAGCACCACATGGTGTTATTTTCCAATTAGGGAACTATTATCTAGGAAGGTTTTTAACACCTAGATCCTATCTATAACACTCATATCAGCCTTTGTCCTAGTTTACAACCTCTATATCTCCCATTTCGGTCAATTTATAGCTAAGTACTTGCTTAAATTATTTATTGATATTCTTAAAAAGGTCAAACTAAGTCAATTTTATTATAAATTAGTGGTTGTATTTATTACATATTTTTACCCTAATTTATTATGCTCATACCTTTAACACGTAGGTATTAAACTCCATAAACCCTAAATATTTAAATCATTTGGTGAACCCTACTTCAAATATTGATTAAATCCCTAGTTTAGCATAGGGTTTACCTTCTTCATTTTTTATGTACTAAATTAGGATTACAAACTTCTATTTTCTCTTGAATTTTGGCACAACCTAACTCATCCAAGTCCATCCTATATTATGGTTTCATTAATATAATATAATTTAAATTTTTGACAAACAACCCTCATCAAACCCTAGATCCACATACTCGGTCCCTATACATCCAAATACTAACCTTTAGGGTTTCAAGTACAATCCTAATTTTCTATATACATTGGGTTGAATATTTCCCATAGTTTCAAATATACGTATTTAAGATTACATTCTACCTATTGTGTGCTTGTTATTCATTAGTTACATTATCATCTTTGTCAATTTTAAATTGACATCCAAGATTCCTCTTAACCCTCACCCAATTGATGAATTTCTAAAATTTTCTCATAATTATAATAATGAATGGATAAATTTTCAAGATTAAACATTATCACATGATAACTATTTCATTTATAATGATGATGATGATGATTATTGATGTAATGATGGATATAAGGATTACTATGATCATAAAAATTAAAGTAGTGATGAGGATAGATTAGATGCATCTTATTCTCTTTCTCCTCTCTTTTCCTACTTCTCAAAATCAAACTAATAATATAAGGCCAAAAAACACCCTTTTTAGTAGTGTTTTGTTTCAATGTGATCTTATATTTTCAACAAATTTTTCTAATTCCTTATTCAAATTAAAACAATACAATAAAAATAAAATCAATTTACCTTTGCATAGTTTAAGTAACATTATATATGATGTTTCTAGAATAAAAAAAGTAAAATGTACATCTTTAACCTTATCAATTCAATTTGAAAATCATGTACAAATGATATTGCACCTTTTACCAATGAACAAACTAAATTGGATGATATTATTTTATCACATTCTTTTACATTTTAATCTCAACACAATGATTCTATGCAAAATGTAGATAATTCAAATATCTCTAACTCTTCTCTTACACATCATAATGTGCCAAATGAAAACATGATTTATACTTCTTCTACCCTTGACTCCAAGATTGAAAATAATGATCATACATGCATTCCACTCATAACTAGTGAATATATACATTGCATTACACCTACACATGATGATATATTTCATATTAGTAAAAATTTCAAATCTTGTCCTACTCTCTATCTTAGTGAGAATGAAAATGATAATTCTTCTACAAGTGAATTAAACTCTAATTTTGATGAACCTTAGAATAATGATGATTACTGTTTTGGTGAAGAAGACATTGAGTCTAAACCTTCTAGTTCTCTCCCTACTTCACCAATTTTTGATGCTCAAACTAATGCTATTTCAAATGCTAAGAAACACAGACACACTTATTGTCCATAGTTTACATAACTTACATTCACATGGTAATAATGTATCTTCTATTCCATTAACATGTGATATTTTTTTGCAAATTAATAAGATAAAAGATACCAATGAATCTCACTCAACCCCCTTACTAAAATAGAACTTTTTTCTCATCCTAACCTCCATGAGGGTGATATCCCATTTGCTTCTCACCAGGTCCAAGATATCACCCCTTCAAATGTTACTAAAACAAACCAATCCTCCCTAAAAAAGGTCCCTAAGGCAATGTACCAATGACTAAGATTAATCACAAGATTCAAGAGTTAAATGAACCTCTTGATGATGATAATATACCTTCACAAGAGGTAATATCCTTGATTCATGTTATGGGTGGTTTACAAGTACAAGTTCACCATATCACATTGTAAATTAAATCATACCACTCTTGGGTTGATTCCAATGCCATTTATGACAATCCTATTCCATGCAAAATCTTCACTACAAAGTTATCACCCAACTTTTAGATGCTAGTGTTACCAAAATTTGATGGGCATGGAGACCCATACTTGAGCCTTCAATATTATGGTAATTTCATGGCACATGTCACTAATAATTTGACTATATTATAGCTATTTCCAAAGTCTCTACAGGGTGAGGCATTAAATGGTTTCATCATGCACTCCCTAATAGTTTGTTATATATATATGATGAGTTAGAAGTAGTCTTTATCTACATATAGAATAAGGGACCTCAAGGCACATATGATAGGTTGCCTTAATTATACTAGGGTGAAACAAAAATAGTAACTAAGTACATTCTAAGATTCAAATCATGTATGCATCAGTTGATTTACTAACTGACAGATCTAGAGGTACATTACATCTTTACTAGAGGGGTCATTTTTATTCTTAAGGAGAAATTATTTTAGTAGACATCCAAATAATTCTAACATCTATGTAACATATTTATGGCATTAGAGAAAGAGTAGGGACTAGTTGAGACACATTTAGAGATAGATTTTGATTAATATCTCTCATAGCCATAGTCATCTAATATGGTATAAGAACCTAATCCACCTATGATTAAGGAAAAAGTGGAATAGGAAAAACCAATCAATATACTCAAAAAATTTAAATAGACACTTTATATAGCATCTCCTATAATGGATAGAGCATAGGCATCGGTAGTAAGACCGTATAGTTTTTAGAAAGAGATAGGCCTCATGATATATTATTCACATTACTAGATAGGGGGATGATCACTCTTCCTCCTACTCAAGATCATCTAACACATCATTTGTAAAGAAAAAAAAACATATTACAATTATCATATAATCAATGGAAATTGGGACATAATTATTGTGCACTTATATTTCATATTGACCAATGTGTTGACAGAGGCATTGTAGCATTCACATAGGGGGCATCAAGATCTCCTTATCCACACTTTTCTAAATCACACTTAGCTATGAGCATGTTATCCTAGGACATTCATTTTAAGGAACCATTGGTTACTCATCATACAATCCATGTGGTTTTTAGGACACCTACTTATGTGAGATCTCATGCACCACATATTCAGTAGAGATGGAAACTAGTTCATAAAGATCAAAGCACAGTCTTAATTTGACCATTGATTAAGATATTTTCTAGATATCATATAAATTAGGACACAATTCAATATCCAATTAAGATATTTACTAGAGATTATAGAAATTAAGACACAATTTAAAAAACAATTAATATATTTTCTAGAGATCACAAAAATTAGGACATAATTCAATAGCTGATTAAGATATTTGCCAGAGATCATATAAATTAGGGCATAGTTCAATAATTGATTAAGATATTTGCTATAGGTCATATAAATCAAGACACAATTCAATATCAATTAATATATTTTCTAGATATCATAGAAATCAAGACATAGTTCAACAGCTAATTAAGATATTTGTCAGAGATCACAGAGATTAGAACACAACTTTAGTAAAATAATTGATTGAGGTATTTGATACAGAGTCTATACATATATCTACCAATAGTGCACCACAATCAATATCAATTATAAAGTCTACTTCCACACCCATACAACATGAGCAGTATGGTCACTTATTCACCATGACATCTGGGTTCTGATAATGCATGCTACAATTTCATGATCCATAATCAGATATACTAAGATACTCCTATAAAAACTATACTACCAACTAACATTCCTAATATGATATAAATTTCTACTAAAGCATCTATACATAAGACACCTTGATAGTGAGTCTCTTATAAGAATAATTAGTTAGTATGTTCATCCCTACTTGTACATAATTTTGTTCATTTTTTCCCCTTGTTTATAGTTTAATTTTCATGTTTCTTGTACATAGCTTATGTCTAGAAAATACAAAAAAATTATAATATGTCAAAATAAAAAACATTCAAATATTTACTCCAAAAAAAAAATTATAGATTGTGTGTATTTCCATGTTTACATTTCTTATATTTTTTAGACACTACATATGCTAGCTATCTTAGTATTAGTCAATTTTTATCATGCATACATAACTTCACTTTTTTTTGTCGAGTGTTTAAAGATACTTATAGTACCTAGGTCGACTACACAGATCTATATTTACTACTATCTACCCATTGGGTAAATATACATAGATACATGAGTCCTTTGTTTAATACATTCACCCATTTGGGGGCATCCTATACACAGTTTGAATTTCTAGGTTACATATTTATAAACTATACATCATAGATTTATCATTGTTATATCTTGATATTGATCATCCTACACCTACTCAAATTTTGTGTTGACTACTACTACTTTAGACTCAACTTATGTACATCTTAGCTCTTATACATATTTTTTACCATGCTATTTTATGTCACTTGTTACCAAAAAGTACTTGGCCAAATTAGTCTTAAAAATTGGGGGTCCAACATCACCACCCCCACACTAATCTAATAGTCCACCCTAGACTATGCATCATTATCAGGTCCTTTCAAAAACTCATGTCTTATATGCTCAATATACTTATTTATGCCCTCTTAATGGTTTAAGGAATTCTATATCTGGGACATGATTTCCTCTACCACCTCTTTGAGCTTATTTTTCTCCTCAGGATACTCAATACAATCACTTTCTTAAATGACCAAATGCTTAAGGGATGTAGAATCACCTTTATGAATGTCTTCGATCAAGGTGAATTTTATTTTAACCTATCCTTAGAGTGTCATAAAACTTGCATTAATCTCTTAGTCGTGAGTGCTTATTTTATTTTCCATAGCCTCCACATCTTAGAATGCTTTGGTGTGATTTGTGTAGTCTTTTCTTACTAAGGCATTGTCAGCCAACTATTGTCATTGAAGCTCCTCTACCTGAAGCCTTGCTTCCAAAAAATTTATAGGTTGCACCAGCTTTGTAAAAATCCCATCCAAGATGGGAATTGTGTCACCAACCCTATTCAAAAAAAATTTGTAAACCTTCATAGCTATAGTAAATTATTCTATTACCTAAGTTTGATTGTGATTGGGGCTAGGCTAGTCTTTGCATCTCTTCATCAAAAGTACTAATATGGTCTCTAATTTATCAATTACCTCACCAGTAAGGGAAATCCCATCTGCAAGAGCTTTATCTTAGCCTAAAATTATCTTACAGAGGTTCAATTTTTTTACTTTAGTCATTATTTTTATCTCCAATTGGTGATTGACCTCAAGTAACTCCTCTTCAAGTTTTATTCTCATGTTGCACTCGTTGCAATACAGAGCAACTATTTTTGAATGCTTCTTGTGGAGTCACCTTGTATTATATTTAGCTAAGGCATTCTACTTGGTTACCTCATTTGTAAACTTCAAGAGTATCATGCTTTCATGTGTCATAGTACACATCTAGGGATCTACCCAAAGTGTGTATGGAAGTTCTATCTCTCCCAGTTCTAAAATCAATCTCTATGATAGTAGCTTAAAATTATTTTCTTCATTATAGATATCATATTAAAATGATATTTTTTTCCAAGTTATATACATCTTAGATCTTATAGATATTTGTACCACATGTTCATGCATACTTTCATTTCTAGTTTCCCTAGTTTAGACTTGATTATGTCTCTATGCTTATTCTATTCGAGGGATTAAAAGTATGCCATTGTTATATGGCTCTACACCACTTATTTTTATTATATGTATGATTTGGACATGTCCCCATGTCTTTATGTGTGCCTTCTTGATTATGTATGTGGGAATTTGAACATTTCCATCCATGTGGATCTAAGCCAACTTGCTTGTTATTTACGTATGTGAACATTTAAACATGTTCTTGTATCTCTTGCTTTCTTATATTTAATGACATGTGCCCATGTCTCTTGTATTGTGGCCCCTTGATCTGCTTTGCATGCACCCATGTGTGTTGTGTGTATGGTTTCTTGTATGTGTCATGGCCATGACACTTATTTCCTACTTGTTACACACTCTAGTTTTAGATGTCATGAGGGACCTCATGCATCTCTCCTTCCTACTTGGGTGTTGTGATGGACATCATGCCCCATCCCCCTAGGTAGATACTCAGTTATTGCTTAGATTTTTTGTTCATATACATTGTTATATCTATCTTGACAACCTTTTGAATGCTATATCTAACATACATTGTACATTAAAAACTTATGCTTAGATTATTTTACATTCCAATGTTATGTATGCATATTATTTTATTTTATTACACATATCATATATGCTCTGGCTAACACACATTTTATAGAGGTTTTTATTTTAAGGATAGTTCTTACACATGCACAATAACTTCCCTTAAAAGAGGGGACATTCATAGAGGTTTGTTACATAGATTAGGCTATTTGAATGAACTTAGAGTACAATTTTCAACACACATGCATAAAATATAAAAATTAGTTTCAAGAAAACACAGTGGGAAATAGTGACACATAGATCAATTTTAGTTGCAAAAAAATAGAATAGTTGGACATTAGTACCCAAATAGGGACACTAGTGCCACATAGTGTTGTTGTTCAAAATATGGCACTACTATTTAGTAGCCTCAGTTTTAGGAAATTCTAGATTGGCTAAAAAGGTACAATATGTACATTCTAGGTTTTCATAGGTTCAATTACAAATTACTAGTTTTGGCTCAATTTAGCTCAGATTCATACCAATTTTATTAAATTAGGGGCATCATGCATGACATGATCATTGTTGTTTCAATTCATATTCTTAGATATAGATTATTACAACTTGATCCAAAATCCATATACTCAAATATCAGATTTGGGGGCATGTGTATAACACATTGTTTTTGTATGCTCACTTATATAATGGTTGATTAGATGGAATAAAAACTCCATGTCATTCTCTACATTGGACACACAAGACACCATGTTCCAAGTTACACACCATATTCATGCCTTAATCCATCTATAGTGGTTGGCATTCCTAAGTGGCCCAAAGTTGCCTAATATTCCATAATGGCCTAGAGTTATTTTTCATTATAGAGTTCTCAAGTGGCTACAAAGACAACACATATAATTCCAATTATAGTTACATATATTTAGTTAAATCACATCATTTTAGTTTCATATGCATCTACTACACATGGGTAGGCAATGATGGAGTCATATTCTACTTGAGTTCTTGAGTCACCTACATGAGAGGGTTGACACACCATCAGTCCAATCCAAGCTATTCACAAGTCATAATCTACTAAGCATAGGTGGGTAATGATGGAGTCAAAACTGGATTGAGTTCTTGATCCACCCATACATTGGGATTAAGAAATCCATTGTCTCATTCCAAGTTATTCATTGATTGATCATTATCTACACACACACACACAGAGGTTATCACCAAGTTTATACATTGGTTCATGTACCTAGTGAGTTATATTAGTTCCTTTCCTCTCTCTTATCTATATACTTAATTGTTTTTTCTTTTGATATATCTTAAGTAAGGATTTATCTATGCATGTTTCATTTACAACACATGCAATGGAGCATGCTTCACATACTTAGATCTACATTCACAAGATTTACCTCTTAAGTAAGTCTAGGTACACTTCTTTTTCCTTTATCCTAGTCATTTTACTTTACTACATTTATAGAATAAAGGGGGGGGGGGAATTTAATCACCAAAAAATGATACTTGAGTGTTAAGAGTGTTACTCAAGACCACCCATCCCTAGCTTATCCTTAGATCTATCTTAACGCCTATTTAAACATTTATCCAGCCTTCGTGTAGGCCACATGTGTCACTAAGCATCCCTAAATTAGTCCTAGACTATCACTCTAACATCTTCACCCCTAGTGCCTCAAGTTTTACCACTTAGAGACTAGCCCCATAATTTGGATAGTAGTACCCAATGGCACTAGTGTCCTAGTTTTGGTGTTACTATCCTTTTCCCTCCTTTTGTCTCCAATAGATATCTTTTCAAAATAACAAACACTTAGGGTTGGCCTATACATCTTTTAAGACCCTCAAAAGAACTAGAATAATATATAGACATGACTTTTAACACTTTATCCACTAGATGGAAATCAGATGCAAATTACACAAACAAACTCAGAACAAGTTGTGCATAATCAAGGTTATAAATCTCTATTCTTCCCTACTTCTACATAAAACCATCTACAACAATTTTAAGCTCATACTACTCAATTTTATGGTCTCAAAAACATTCAAATCACCCAAACTAGCATTCATATTAGATTCAATTCCACTTACACTAGCACTTAGGTGGGGATAAATACATCGAGCTTGATCCCTCTTTGAAGTATTGGTATGTAGGGTACTCTCATCATAACAAGGAATAGTGGATGTCCAGCCTACTCCAATAACAACACACTTTACTAATTGTGCCAACTAGATTCCCTAGAAACATGGATGTTTAGGTTTTGTATATAACATTGATCAAAATAAGTCATCTATAGAGATCCATAATTCATGTGCATAGGAACAGGCTTGGTAGTCACAGACACAAGTGCACCTAAAAGTTTGGAATAGTTTTGCATAAAGGACACTAGTGACAAATTAGGAATACGAGCACCACACGCCGCTACTATCCAATTATGTTGCTACTATCTAAGAAGGTTTTTTACACTTAGATCATATATATAACACTCTGATCATCCTCTCTCCCAGTTTGTAGCATCTAAATCTCCCATTTTAATCATTTTTTAGCTAAGTACTTATATTATTTATTGTTATTTTTAGAAAGGTCAAACTAAGTCAATCCTATTATAAATTAGTGGTTGTATTTATTTCATATTTCTAACCTAATTTACTATGCTCAGATCTTTAACTTAGGGATTAAATTCCATAAACCCTAAATAGTTAAATCACTCACACTAAAGTATAAATTTAAGTATCCAAATGGTAGTTTACATTATAGATAAATTAGGAAAGCAATTTGAATGAATACCTATCAATATCATTAATAATAATAGATAATTATTATTACAATTTATTTTTAAAAAATTAATACTCTTTATCATATGTCATAAAACCTTAATAATCATTACTTGTATGAGTTTCACATCAATCTACACATAGGCTAGAATGGTTTAAAAACTTTCTCACATTCTCTTCAATCCAAATTAATGCTAGCTATGTAAACAATGTCATCATTATCCATTTTTCCTTTTTGAATACTTGAATTTGAGTGACTTTTTTAGACACAATAAAATTATCTTCAAGGACACCTTTCTTCATAGAATCTATGATAATAGTAGTTTTAGCATTATAATAAAATTGATAATCAACCCAAATTATATCTAAATTCTTAATACATGTTTCATATTTATTATCATAATGCTCTATTCCCAAAAATAATATAGGAGGCTCATCCACTTTACATGTAAGAATTTTGATGCAATTTTTTCTATGTTGTTATCTATATAATAATAATTCCAAAATATAAATTGAAATTACATAGATGCAATAGTTAGAAACTAGGTCACCATCCCTCACAAGTAAAAGTGTTCATTGTTTACTCAGAAGGTATCTTTCTTTTTTGAATTAAATTTTTTTAATATCAACCTATCTAAATTGAGAATAAATAAGTATTTTCTGGGAGCCAATGCAAAAAATAATAATTTTGAGAGTCAAAAAGAATAAAAAATATAACAATTAAATAAGACGCATTAATTAATTTTAATTATTACATGATTGGAAGCCAAAAGTACCAATCATTGGTGTTTGATTTTATGTACCTATTGTTTCCATGTTTCTTTCTATCACCACCAATTATGTAGCTTCTTGATGATTCTATGGGTCTTTAGTTGTCTCCTCATGTTTTTCAATAGAGACACTTTCTTCTATTGGGTTTGAAGTTGACATACTTATCTGGGCTATTTCTTCAATTATAAATGTCCTTGATTGTAATATCTCAATCAATTATAATAAATAATAAAATAATGGAAAAAATATTATTAATAATATAAAAATGTGTACCTATTTCGTAAGAGTAATTTACATTTAATTTTGGGGTCTCACCTTGAATCCCCATCATATATTTGTAGTATTGTTTCAACATCATCTCCTGATTTATATTTTCAACTATGCATATTACTAAAGATATTTTAAAATTCATTGTAACCTACAATGAATTTGACCCACTATAAAGAGTCATAACAAGGGATGAGTTTGTAATACATTTGATAATCATATGCTCCAAAAGATACATTGATCTCTCTATTTGAAATGGATGATCTAATAGCAAAACCCCAATTTATGTTGGTTATTATAGATAATAAAATTGAATATATAACATCTCAATAATATACATTTGGAAAACATAACTCAAAGGCTCTATCCTTCTATCCTAGACCTTCTTGCTACCTTAAAGGCTCATGTACACTATCACTCTATGCCTAATTATTTTGTATCTAAGTATAACCCTAGCTATTATGATGACCCAGACTTTTTATATTATGCAAGGTTCTCAAAACTTGTTATTCATCCTTCACTATTAGTTTTATACCTATACTTATCTTTTATCTCCCTAGGTAATTCCAGCCATCCATAGACACCTGCATCGATGGAGGTGTTTAGGATCATACCAAGTGTCTAGTGCCCAAAAGTCATCTTATTTGCAAAATAATTGGAACGTAAGGGTCGGTCTAAGTGACTTATTGAAATATGTCTTCTAATAGGGATTGGTATAAATACAAGTCTATCCCTCCCTCATTATTTACCTATAATTCATATAACTCACTAAATAGAGCTACTAAGGAACATTAAATTGATCCAAAAAGTGAGAAAGCATGCCCTATTTATTCTTATTAACATATCAGTCATGGGAGCAATCAAAAATAATGTTTGAAGTACCCCAAAAGCAACCCCCAATTTATATTTGCTAAATTATATGTAAGATCACTACCTACATTATCATATAATATATTTCACTATTTTTATCACACACTCCCTTACCTAGAGGATAACTACATAAGTTTAGGCCCTCTTCAGAGTATTGGCTATGTAGGTAGTGTTCATTGATATAAGGGTCATTTTTTGCCAAGGATTATTCAAGAGTGAATAAGGGTGAATAACCTAGGGTTTTGACCAAATACCAAGAATGAAACCATGTGCATGACATCTAAATAGACCATAAGGAAAGAGATAGAAAACCAAAAATAATGAAGGTCATCACACCATAAAAGATCCATTATTTTGTACTAGACACCTATAACCAAACCTAATACCTCATCGATGCAATAATCATATATCTGATGGTAGCATCTAGTGCTTACAAAAAAATTCCATAATCTGATGATTGTGCCAACACTTTACTCAAGTCTATTTTTTGCATGTTCCAGCTTCAGACATGTATTAGCATTAGTGTCCATCTAAGTATAAATCTATTTAATTTATGTAATATCTAAAATAGTTTCAATTTCTATATTTAGAAACATTATAAATCTGTATAAACTTAGAGGAATTATTGTCTAACATTTCCATTAATTGGTTTTCTTCTTGACTAGGTTATCCTTCCATGTTTATGTTTAACCTAGCTTACTCCCTTGTTAAATATAGATCCATATTCTATATTTTAGGGTTAAAAAACTACACAAAATCTAAGAGCTTTGTATATGACTGATCAAATTATATGGCCACCTCTTCCTCGACATTATTATTTATGTTGTGAATGTTATATATGCCATAAATCACAAAGAATACCTTAAAGGAACCTTCATCATCTATAAATCTATAACATTCTTCAGAAATATTTTCATTCAAAATTTTAACTCTTTTCATATAGGTGTGAACACTATCAATAGTTAATTGTGTTTCACCCACAAGGACAATAAAGATACAAATATAAAGTAAAGCACTAGAACAATGCAAGAGATCAGATCTATAATATCACTTTCTATAATTTTTGCTACAAAATTATAGAAATTGATAATAATGACTTCATGACTAAGAAAAGGGAGATGTTCATTTAATCATGTTAAAGTTCTCATTTAAAATGGAAAGGGTATTTAACATGTGAACTCATACATATATTTATCCTTTGCTTGGGTACCATAACTAAAAGATGATATATAAATTTCTAGAAGGGTTATAAAATCCTTTGACATTTTTGTTTCCTTATTTAATTTATTATTATCCTTCCCTAGGGTAGTATTTTTTATTTTGCATTTTCCTTTTGAGTCTCCAAAATTTGAGCAAATATGAGAAAAGTGACTTTAATGAATATTGAACTCTTTGACAACATTAAATTTAGTTCACCCTATAAAATCAAGTTATTCCATCATTCACAACTTGAAATAGTCTAGAATTTTTTCCCTTGTAGTTATATATTCCTTTATTATTATGCAATAAGCATTTAATGTTTCTATTTTGACACTAGGGTCAAAAATTAGTCTTATCCAAACTTCCCCATTTATAGTTTTATCTACAAGTATAGATAGGTCTTTTGGATACATTCCTCGTGTTCCTCTAAAAAAAATCTATTTGATTTTCAAGAGAATTCGGCTTGAAATCTTGATCATAGGAATTTTTGAGACAAGCTCACCATTTGTATAGAGTTCAAAACACAAGACCATTTTTCATATCATTTGGTAAGAGAATAAATGATAGCTTATCACTCAAGCTCTCTATTTTATATTTCTCAAAAAAATTCAAGATTTTATTTTCAAAACCTTGTTTCAAAACATGAAAACAAAGGGTCAAAAATCTATTCTTAATTACTTAAATAATAATATTTCAATTCAACCAAAAAAATTAAATATTTTCAATTTTCTACCTTTCCATGGCCAATACCAAGGTGTTGTGGTATTTTATCTATGATCTAGGTTGACCTTATTTTGTATAGTTATTCAAAAAAAAATGTGTGGACCCATATCTTATTTACATGTTCTGTTGTTTACTAATTCTACATATATGTTCATTTTTTGCCTTCAATGATATAATATGATTAAACCTTTGTTCCATTATTTCATGTACTAACACAAAACTATGGTTTGCCAAGATAATTTTTTGTTATTCAATGGCATGTTGTCCATTGATAATATAAAAAAGAACCTTAGGGTCATACAGTCTTGATCACTCTCTAAATTAATAATAACATTAGTTGTTTTCTTAAAAAGTATCAACATTCAATCCCTTTGAAGAGGAACTAGATTACATAACATTGAGTGAACCAACTGATCAACATTGTTTATGTCAAGTGATCAGTACTGGTATTTAGGAGATGTTAAGTGGTAGTGATCAATTCTAATCTTAAAATATTTCTCATTGAATAAGAAAATATAAATCTCATGAGGTATTGAAGACTCATTATTTTTAAACTCTTTCTCGACTTATTTATAATTTATTTTTTTCATGTTGACTATTTTATTTTAGAAAACATTGATACATAAGTATATTTTTCTATGGTTGTCAACTTTTACCTCCTCATAAAAGTAATTTTTTTTGCATGGAATGTTATTTTTCCAAATTCTTTTTCCATACTTAAGTTGTGAGCAATAGATGAAATAAATCTGTTAAGCACGAAATATACTGAGAGGGGGGGTGAATTAGTATATTATATATCTTATAAATCTTTCCTTTTATCAAATTCCACTTAATAAACATTCAAGATATGCAATAAAACTCAAACAATAAACATCACACAAGATAGAGAGAGACACCAGATATAACGTGGAAACCTAATGTGGGAAAAACCATAGAGAATCAATCTCAAATATATTCGTGAGAACAACCCCATAGGAGCACCATACCCATTTGCCAAGTACAAACCTCAGCTATAATTCGTGAGCACCAACCCACAGGAGCTTCAAACCCCTTTGTCAAGCACCAACCCAGCACCTATTCATGAGCACCAACCCCTTTGGCAAGCACCAACCCAGCAACAATTTGTGAGCACCAACCCACAGGAGCACCAACTCAGCAACAATTCATGAGCACCAACTCACAGGAGCACCAACCCCTTTGTGTATACCACACACCTATCTCTCAATGTCGCTATCTCAAAAAATGATAGATCAATACAACATCTCCTTCCTCTCTCTCACACATTTTCTCTTCTTATCTAGATATAACAAATACAAATCATATTCATCTCTCACAATTGCTCTTCTAAGCTAGATATTACAATATCAAATCAAACTCTCACTTCCACATTACAAATGACTACTCAAGCCTTTATTTATAGCTTTCCAAATGACCTTTGTCCTTCCCCCTTTGTGACCTTTCAATCCTCATAGAAAATGGTGCCAATCTTGGATGACCCTTCATATCCAAGCATTTGAAAAGTCATGTGGTGACCCTTCATGACCAAAAACGTCTTTCCCACTTTTGTCCTTATCTTTGGTGACTTTTCGTATTCCTCAAAGTGTCCCTTCATGAGAAATTCGCCCTTTGCTCTTTTGTCTTCACTTGGTGACTCTTGGTATTCCCCAAGATGACTCTTCATGGGAAAATGTGTCCCATCCTTCTTTTGTCTTTATCCCATGGCTCTTTGACTTCCCCATGGGCCCTTCTTTTGTCTCATATGCAACCAAAAATATATTTGTTAATATTAAATAAATATTAACTCATATTAGCCAAGATATATTTATTACCAACAACATTAAATGCAATGGGGCCTTTATCACCAATAATACTAGACCTTTGACATCAATGACAATATTTCCAACAAAATCCATACTAATGTTTTTTTTAAATATAGTCACAATTTCGTTACAAATTATTTAACTATTTTCTACACCATCCTTGTCAAAATCTAGATAAGTTTATATTTTCCACCGATAAGAATAATAATAATCCCTTTGGTGTTTGGTAGAATGAACCATGCTACTTTTTGTATGCAATATCACCTCTAACTCTATTTTAATGAGTTTTCATGAATGTTTAGAGTTATTTACATGCTCAAATTGAACAGTAATCACTTCCTTAGAAACATAGTTCATGTTAAATATAATTCCAATGGCTTCATGTGCCCCTGATAGTGAATCAAACAACCATAAGTCAATATGGTAGTTATCTAGACAAAAAATCTCTGTAACCCATTCTTCATCTCTTCTCTCTCAGTCAATGCAACAATATATAAATGGGATCTCTCTATACAAGATGTGTCATATCATAAATATTAATTTCTATAATCAAACAAATTATTGTTAAATTTTAAATTTAAATAAATAACACATAATAAATTACCCTATCATAGTATTAAACTTATTTCATATTATAGTGAATTATAGTGGACCAAGCAAAATTAAAACTAATTAAGATTATTAAAGGATGACAATGCATACATAATTCAACAATATGCATAGCTAAAGTATGTTTATATTCATATTTTATTTCATGAATTAGATTCAATTTGAATATAATGTTTGCTACTAGGCATTTTATCTGACATCAAATATAATTTAGTGTAGCATGTTCTACCATATTCTCATTTATGATTCTTCTTTGGCCACTATCCAGTTGTTGGTTTTAATTAATTTTAAATGTTTTATTCCTTATCTCATAGTTTCATTTTCCTCATTTTTGGTGAAAGCTTCTCAACTCACATTATTTTGACCTCTACACTAGGATCTTAACTCACAGTTTCACTTTCCTTACAATCTTTCAAATGCTTTTAAACTAATCATTTCTCAAATATGCTTAAGTATTACACTTTCACACTATTTTTTATTTTGCACAAAATTGAACTTATTTACCCACTAGAATCTGATTCTTTTGCAATCAAAACTTTCTTTGCAATCAACAAGTTTATTGTAAATAAAATAAATTTATGATCACCTTGTAAATTAACTTTAACAATCCATTATAATTCAAGTTCACAAAGTGTCAGCCCTCTTTTAAGTTTTAAACTTCTATAATTTCACAATGCTCACATTTTGAAGTATCATAATGTATATATGCTCGAATCATTCCCAATTATGTGAAATTTAAAGGTGAGGCAATTTGGCACCTATGAAGGCTAAGTAAAAACAAATTTTAGAGTAATATTTTTGAAATTCACAAACTCATTTCTTCACAGTTAAATAATTTACCACAAACAAAATAATGTTGTGAGTACCTTGCAAATTGAATTTAAGAAGCCTTCATAATTCAAGTTGTTGAAGTGATAGCCTCTTCAAAGGTTTAAACTTCAATAATTTTTCAATGATCACATTTTTGAGTTCATTTTATTTTATCAAATTTGGGATTTATAGAAAACCCTTTATGCAACACTATTATGAAAAATTAGGAGAATAATATAATAATAATAGCATTCACTAATTTGGAAGTATTGTATTTTATGAACTTACTAAAAATAACAAAGTGTAAATAAAAACAAAGACTTAGCAAGAAACTGCATCTATGAGAAGAATAATAGGTTGAAACTTATTGTGCAAGGAGGTTTTATGACTTGAATCATGAATCAAGAAATAGATATGGGCCTATACAAGAGTGTTGGGAAGAAGACACTAGATGGCTAGTTTTCATGTCCCATATGGGGTTCACTTATAGTGAGTAGATCAAGGTTTTTGGGTTCTCTATGCCTTCATATTTAGAGCTTTTATTTGGTGTGGGAACTTGTGATCACTTGTGGAGACCAGTATATGACACATTTTCCTTTAAAACCCCTAGTGCTTTAACATGTGAATACTAATGCAAATCAATGGGTAAAAGAGGGTCAATTGTTTAAGTTGGGGGAGACATCAACACCCCATGAATTGAGTGTTGCCTACATACCAATACTCTGAAGAGGGATCAAAATTCATATAGTTCTCCCCATGGTGGTGTGTGAATAACTAGTGTAATGTGCTAGATATTGGTGAAATATTTATGTGATTAAGTGATTTAATTTTGATTTGCGACCTATAAAATATATTCATACTTTATCTCTAGGCTACTAGGGTTGTATGCAATCAAAACTGGGAGAAATAAATACATTACTCTCAATGTGTAATTATGATTCTAGTGTTTTTTGATGTGGAAGCCTCTTGTGTGCCAAATGGTTTGAAATGTGTTTATATAGTTATATATTTTAAATTCCTTTGAATGGGGCTCATTAGGGACATAGGCCAACATTATTATAACTTTTAATTTTTCAAAATAGTCATTATTTTATGAGAATATAGGAGAAGGGATAATGACACTAAAGCAATGTGTTATAGTCCCCTAGGGTAATCTTGTTCAATAGGTGATTTTATCATGATAAGTATTATGTAGGGCCTAAAATATGCCCAAGGATTATAGGAATAGGAATGAGTATATTTTGGGGTCATTTTTCATCTTTTAAGAGTGTTTAAAGTGGTCAAAAGTGATCAAAAAGGTTCCTAAGATAGGTCTCAATCTAAGTGTGTAAGAGAGTAGTCACAAGTACAAGGTTTTATCTTAAATGTTAGCTTATGTGTCTATATTTATCCCATTTTTATTTTAGTAATGAATTAAAATTGAAAGTACTAGAGTAAAAGGAAAAAAAATCATACTTAAACTTACCTGTGAAGAGGAGTCTTAGATGTAGGCCACAACATTGAACTGTGATCCAAGCAAAAACCTGTAATGAAACATATGTAATTAAATATTTACTTAAGATTAATATCAAAAAGTGAAAGACAAGGAACTAGAGAGTGATAAATAATGAATACACCTAGTTGGAATTAAATTTTTGTGATTTTATAGTGCAAAACTGGTGATTATGGTACACTTGTAGTTTCATTAACATTGAATAACTTGGATTGGAAGATGCATGCCCCAATCCTCATTAATGGGTGGCTATGATTAATAAATTAAGGCATGTTTGAATCCATCATCACCTATCCATATTATTTAATTAATTTAGAATCCCTATATGAATCCCAATAGGTATTTATTATGTAAAATTGGTGTAAATAGTGAACCAACCACTACAAATAGAACAAGATTCAATTCTAGTGCAAAACTAGTGAAACTAGTTCAAATACTAAGTAAAATATGGATCTAGTGTATACAACATGAATAATGACATGAATTGTCATCCCATCTGCAAGACTAGTGTAAAACTGAGGATCAAGAAAATAATGTACCACACACATGCCCCCAACTAATATTTGTGTGCTAACTTAAAACAACATCTTGTGCATGATTACCCCCAAAATGAGCAAATCTTAGATAAAACTAATTAATTTTGGAAACTAAGATTATGAAATTATTGAGTACTATTATGAGTAAATTGAGGTTCTGAGAAATTCTATAAATGCTTATTTTTTAGGCATTTGGACAATAACATTGTGAAGGATACTAGAGCATTTCTCTCTTGTCTAATGTGGCACTCATGTCCAAGATAATTTTTTGTGTATTTTATGAGTTTAAAATTATGTCAACTATGTAATCACTATTAAATGTTGTTTGTGTATTGATTTAATAATTTTAGTCTCTAAGACAGACCTCTATGTATTCCCCCTATTTTGAGGTGAGTTGTTGAGCTTGTGCATAACTTAACTCAAAATAAAAAGTTATGTAGTGGGTTGTTATGATGTAAAAAATTTAAAAATATTAATATTGACAACATGTGAAAATCATTGCATCATTATGTCCATAAACTACACATAGTAATAATATAATATGCATCTGGCAATAAGCATTCACAATAAGCATGTCTAGATAGATGTGACAATGAAGAACATAGATAATTGATCAATTGAGTATATAATGTTGAATAAAACTATTTAAGGAGGAATGCATGATATACATCATGGAATTTGAAGGGTTTGGTAGATGCATGATGTCCATCATGGCATATGAATCTAAGCAAAGAAGCAATCAAGGTGTCATGGCCATGATGCACACAATCAAAGAGTATAGACACAACACACAAAATACACAATAGAAGGTCAAGGGGCCACATATAAGGTACATGTTCAAATGTCATTAATGTAAATATAAATCATGTATAAGGACATATTTAAATTCCCTCACATGTATAGAAGTAAATAATGGAGGGTTATAGCCACACAGAAGGACATGTTTAACTATCCATACACAAAAATGAAAGACCCACACAAGGAAATGTTCAAATGTCCTCACACGCATATAATCAAATACATGAAATATAATATCCACTCAAAAATTATATATTCAAATGTCCTCAAATCAAACAAAGAATGCATACAGTATATGAAGCCTTGAAATTAATATGAAAAGCATGCATGATTAAGTAACTTGTTTAACAGAAGCTAAGTTGTAAACTAAATATAATTAGTAGCTAAGATAGACAATAATATATCACAATGTTAGTGAGTGATCAATATTTAAATATGTAATATGATATAAATATCATATTTTTTGGTAAGTTAATGTGGGAAAAGAAGAATAAAACATGTGTGTATCATGCCCCTAGTGAGTTAATTGACAAATGTACATGTTTTAAGAAGCCTGTGTGTAATATGGAAGTGAGAAGTGATAGTTTGAGCTCATTCGGACAATAATGTGGTGAGAAAAATTAGAGTAGTGCCTCAATGGATATGCCATCACTTGTATTTGTTTGTGTGCTAGCTGAAAGTATGCTTTCTATTGTATGTTTTCTCTCTAGAGATGTTCCTTCTTTAGAAAAAGAAGTGACCTTACCTTCATGATCAAATTATATGCAACCTTTATTTTTATCAATCATTACTAGACTATTTATTTTAATCATGATCCTCCAAGCACAACATTGTAAGCACTTGAATTTGAAATTACATGAAAAGTAGGATAACACTCTTTTGAATCAAAATAAAATTTTAACTTAATGGATCCCATGCATGTTGTAGATGCATTAATTTAATCCAAGTGTTGATGTTTATTCCCAAGAAATGTAATAAATTACATAGAACAAAAATTATTTTTTTGAAACTTATTAACCTTGACATCTGTAAATTATTTGCCATCTATGTGAGTAGTGATAGTGAAAGGCTCTTGATATGAGGAAAGGCTTTGAATTCCCCCCTTTGTGAACACATTTTAAATTGTATATTTTGTAGGTATTTCATGATTTTAACATATTTTTGTTAGAAATTAAAACTTCTCTTATACTAATGTCACTTTTTTTTGTTGTATCCTGTGTTTTTCAATTTTTTCCCCTTTATAATTGCTCTTTTACATCTTGTGCCTTTTTTAATCTTACTTGATCTAACTTAGCTTGTTTAATATTTTATTTTTCAAATTGTGCCTTTTTAACCTTTTCTTAATTTTAATTGTCCTTTGGTATCCATTTTTCTACTAATTATATTTTTGTCACTTGTGATTTACGAGAAGTACTCATAAAGTGACTAGGTTTCTTAAGTGATGTATCAATGGTAGGATCACCACTATCAATTATCTTTTGTATTTTATTTTTCAAAATAAAAAAATATATGTATGATGACCATGCATGAATTATGATATGCACAATAGTATTTTGATCTCCTTAGAGGATGTACATAAGGTAGTTTGATAAACTTATTTCAAATGATTTCCCTTAGAATCTCACTTGAACTCTTATTATCCATTTTTGTACTTTTTGAATCACTTATTTTATATGTATTATGTTATATTTTCTCATTTTGATATGAAATACTATTAGGCACAACATTGTTAGATGGAGATTCACATACATGAGTAATACTAGCATATTCTAGATTCTTTGTGAATGTAATCTAATGTTTCAATAATGTGATATTTTCACTAAAAAACTGATTTTGGTTTTGAAACTCTACTATTAAATTTATTATAGTGATGATTTTATCCTTTATATCTTCACAAACACAAACCCTAGGTGCTTCAAATTGAACATGCATACATACACCATCAAAGGGAGATGTGGAAGGTGGATGGGTTTAAAGAAGGGTAAGTTGGTTACCTTTATTTGTTTCTATAGGATTTGATACCTTACCTTTAAATATAGTTATAACATGGATCTAGTAAGAGATAAAGTAGCTATCACAACCTTGAAGGTTAGGAGGAGGAGGAAGATTTTGTTTGTATCTATATAATATGAAAATAAAATCTGGAAAATTATTGTTATAATAGAATATATCAAATATAAAAACAATAAGTGAGAATAGGAAAACTAAGGATACAAACCTTATAAACATTTATGGTTAAGGTTTAGCAACATACACATAATAAATGGGTTCACCAATATGTTTTATCAAATTCAAGATTTATAAAAAAACCCTAGATGACAACACTACTATGAAAAACCAAGATAATAATATAATAATAATATCATTCACTAATTTTTAACTACTATATTTTTTAAACTTACTAAAAAATCAAAGTGTATTGAGAAACAAAAGCTTAGCTAGAAATTTCATTTGTGAGAGGAATCAGAGGCTAAAACTTAATATGTAAGGAGGTTTGATGATTGGAATCAAGAATAAAGAACTAGATTTAGGCATGGACAATAACATTTATAAGAGGAAACTAGAGGTATGGCACTCCTACCCAATATGGAGTGATCTTATCCACTTATAGTGAGTAAATCAGGGTTTTTAGGTTCACTATGCCTTCATCACAGAGCCTATATCTAGTGCGAGAGCTTGCAATCACTTAAGAAGACAACTATATGACTGATTTTTATTTAAAACCCCTAGTTATCTAACATTTGAAGACCAATAAAAATTAATGGGTAAAAGGGGTCATCAATTGAAATTGAGCGATACTCAAAACCCCATGTGTTGAGCATTGCCTACATACCAATACTCTAAGGAGGGATCAAATTTCATGTAGTTATCCCATGCCATAGTGGTATGTGAATAATTATCTCAATATGATATATGTTGGTGTAATACTAATGTGATTAAGTGCCTTAATCATGACTTGTGATCTATAAAATGTATTCAAACTTGAGCTTTAGGCTACTGAGGTTATATGCAATCAAAATTTGGAGAAATCAGTACTTTGGTCTTAATGTGCAATTATAATTTTGGTGTTTTTTAATGTGGAAGCCTCTTGTGTGATAAATGGTTTGAAATGTGTTTATAGAATTAAATATTTGAAATTTCTTTGAATGGGGCTCATTAGGGACATAATTTTACCTTCCTATAACTTTTTATTTTTCAAATTAGTCATTATTTAGTGAGAAGATAGGAGAAGGGGCAAGGACACTAGAGTGGCTTACTATAGTCCCCTAGGGCACTCTTTTATAATGGGTGATTTTATCATGTTGAGTGTTGGATAGGGCCTAAAATATTCCCAAATTTGATAGGAATAGAGATGAGTACATTTGGGGGTCATTTGTCAACTTAGAAGAATGTGTGTGGTGGTTGAAAGTGATAAAAAAGGGCCCTAAGATAGGTCTAGAGCTAAGTGTGTAAGAGAGTGGTCAAAAGTGCATGGTTTTATCGTAAATGTTAATTCATGTGTCTACACTCATAATTTATCTATGCTTGAATAATTCTCAATTATGTGAAGCAATAAAGTGAGGCCATTTTGCACCCATAAAGAAGAAGCAACATCAAATCTCCCATGTGTTTTTAGAGTAAAATTTTTGAAATTTTAGATATTCAATGTGAGTTCTAGTAATTATACTATAATTTTATTTTTGATCTATAATTTGATTAAAAGTTATGGTGTTTTACTTGTTTATCATTTAGAGTGGGTATCCATCCACTCTCAGAGCTAATTCTCAAGTTGGAATTGGAGAACAAAAGGATAAGTTCCCTGACTTTTATTGATATGTGTTGTTAAATGACTTAACATATTATAAACATGTAAACATTTTGAAATAATAGTATTTCAAATAAGATTATTAGTTTAAAGAGTGGGTTGGCACCCATTCTTAGTGTTAATTCTAAGGATGGTATTGTACAAAAAAGAGTGAGTTACCTACCTTATGTCACTCTATGTTATTAAATGGTTCATCATATTATAAACATGTAAAAATTTTGAAATAAATGATAGTGAAAATTAAATTAGTAGTTTTTTAGTTAGATCAGGATGTCACCCACTCTCAAATGTTTATTCTCATGATGGACCTAATTTTTGTTCTTCGATGTTGGATGGTTTAACATATTATTTACATGTACATCTTTTCAAATAATAATAGTGCAAATAGGATTACTAGTTTATCATTTAGAGTGGGTGGCCACCCACTCCCAAAGATAATTCTTAGGATGAACCTGTTAGAGGAAAGGGGCAATTTACAAGTCTATTTTGTCAATCTAAATTAAATTGTTCCACATATTATAATTGTCATGAAAGGATTTTTAAATAATAATAATGAAAATAGACATATTAATTTCTCATTTAGAGTGTGAGACTACACACTCTGAGAGTTAAATATTATGATGTCATGAAAATAATGACACATGTCAAGATGTGATTAGATCACATCATCACAACTTGTTTGAACCAAAAATTATTTCTGACTACAAAGTTGGCATGTAGCAAAATGTGATGCATTGCATGTTGTGATAACTCACAACCACATGGTATGATGTGATTGGTTATGTAAATTTTAGAGGTTAATAGTTTACATAATAATTGTGACATGTGGTAAGATGTGATTGGATCACATCCTCACAGTGATTGTTTCCAAACCAAACACATGGTGATATGCAAGTGGTCACATAATTTTTATTGGTTGATAGCTTATATAGTAGTATTCATGTAATTAATACTATCAACATTAACAATTATATTAATATAACATATTATAGTTAATATTTTATATAATCATCTTCTATTAGCTTAAAATAAATTTTAATTATCTAAAATAATAAATAATCTTTACACTTTGAATGATCTAAATGCAAGTTTAAAAGATAACAAGGTATCTTAACACTCTGAATGCTCTCCCACCCTTTTGTTTTTTGAATTCTGCTATGGTTGTGGGGGACCCAAGGGGACCCCTTGGTTCCTCATCCCCATCTTCATCAGTACAGGCTAGCCATGAGAATATCATGGGTTGTTCCAAACCTATGACTCTTGTTGATGCTCTAGTTCCTAATTCTTGGAAGAATATCCTCTTAAGAGATAAGAACTATGTGAGATAGAAGCTTGTCCCTCTACTATTGGAGTAAAAAGAAGGTTTAGATCTTAATCTCCCTAATCCCATGGTGGAAAGAATCATTTCTTCTATGGACCATGCTCTAGTGGGTAAGTTCTTTAACATCTAACCAAATATTGGTTTGGTTAGGATATGGGTAAACACCAAATGGAAGGTAAAAGGAAGCATCTCGGTCAGTGTCATGGCTAAGGGGATGTTCCTTTTTAAGTTCACAACTAGTGAATACCTTACCCAGGTTCTCACAGGGGGATCATGGGTGTATGGTATGCACAACTTCTCATTGTGCAAATGGAAACTAGGGTTTGATGTAATAATAGATATAAATAAAATGGCACTAGTTTAGGTTAGACTTCTAGGTCACACCATTATAATATTGGGATGAGGAAGTGATCTCCTAAATAGTGAATACTCTCAAGCACTTCTTTGCATTGGATAACACTACTAAGAACAAAATTATGTTAGTGTTTGCTTGCTTTTATGTTAATGTGGACATTAATAAAACTTTGCCTAATTCCATTTTACTTGAATCAAAGTTTAGTCAATGGACTCAAGCCATTCAATATGATAATGCCATGGTATTTTTCCAAAACTTCAATAGGAAAGAGCACCTCATCACATAATGTAAAGTCAAGAATAATAATTCCATTGTATTTGAAGATCCCCTGACTGGGGAAGAGGAGGAATAACCATTCAAAGAGGACATTCTAAACATTATTAGTTCCCCAAAAAATAAGGAAAATAAGGAGGATATGGTAAGGAAAGAAATCATAAGTATGCCTATTGAAAAGGAAAAAGAGGCTAAGATAACCATCTTGAGGGATGAAGCCCTTAAGACACATGAGATTCAGATAGACATAGAGAAATCTTAGACTAACTAGACCACTCAACTCTTAGAGGAGGGAGAAATATAACTGGTGGAGAATACTAGTGTTGATCTCATCTCAAAGAATTTTGAGCTATTGAATGAAGTTAATGGAAGTAAACTTTTATTTAAAAAGATAGGAAGTTTGATCAAAGAGGGAGGACTAGGAGTAAACAATATTTCCCCTCTCTAGTAAACAAATATTTAAATTTAACATCAGGTGTGGGATCTAGTAAAAATGAAAAGGATTGAGATCCAGAAGGTTGGACTACTACCAAAAAGAAAGGTAAAAGTCAAGGAAGTAAAATAGCTAATGTAGGTTTTGATTCCAAAGCTGGAAGACCCACCCAAAGAGAAACAAGATAGAAGGTTGTTAACAAGGACATAGCCATAGGTAGACAAAGGATCTTGGAGATTGGCTCCAGGAAGATTCAAGGCAAATGAATATCTTATCCTAGAACATTAGAGGGATAAATATTCCTCATAATCAATTCACTATCAAGAAGTGCATTCTTGATAATAAAATTGATATTCTCTTACTGTAGGAAGTCAAAATAAACACTGAAGGTTTCAAGCTAGTTACTAAATATATATGGCCTAATGTATAATTTTGTATTAGTGAGGTTGTTAGCACTTCTATAGGTATTTTCACCATGTGGAAAATTAATGTTGTGAAGGTAAGCCTTATTCATAAAGATAAGAATATTTTGAATCTCAGGATGGTTAGTCAAAGCAAGTCTTGGAACTTAGTTAATATCTACGCCCCTAACCAAAGCAACACTAGAAAGGTTTTATGGGACTCCCTTTCTACTAACATAAAAATTAATGAGGACTATTGGATGTTTTTTGGTGACTTTAACACTCCTCTCTATCCTTAAAAAATATGGGTGGTATACTAGACTACTTTGATAGCATGATTGACTTGGTCAAGTTCCTCAATAGCATGGGGATAATGGATCTTGATCTTCAACATTATCATTTCACATGGTCCAACCATAGGAGAGGTGATAATTTAATCCAAGTTAGACTAGATAGGATGTTAGTCTCCTCTAATTAGGATTATACTGGTGGTTATCACTTGAAAGCTCTCCCTAGGATGACCTCTGACCACAACCCCCTCCTTTTATCTTAGAAAGATAAGGCTTTTAATGGCCCTTTTCCATTTATATTTGATTGTATTTGGACTCATCACCCAAGCTTTAGATATATTTTGGCCATATGGTGGAATACTTCAGTTCAAGGATCCCCCATGTTTAGATTGGCTTATAAGTTAAGTTTAGTTAAAAACAAAGTTAAAAGCTGGAATAGATTAACTTTTGGGTATATTTTTGAAAACAAAAGAGGATCTCTTCTAATCTTGCTAACATTTAGCTACAAATGGATAATGGAGAAGTCATTAAAGATATGGTACAACTAGACGATTCTCTAAGGAAGGAATGGAGGGAGGTACTTCAAAAGGAAGAAATTTTCTAGAAGCAAAAATCCAGATTGCAATGGCTTAGAGAAGGGGATAGGAATACAACCTTCATCCATCAATATACTATGAAACATAGGAAAAGGAAAAACATAAATGAGTTAAAAGATGAAATTAGATCTTTGGTTCAATCAAATAATTAGATAGGATAGGTAGCAATAAATTACTTTTAGAGGTTTTTGGCTATTCAGAATGGAAGTGAAAATCAAGAGTTCATTGATATCATACCCAGATCCCTTAATGATGAAGAAAACAAACTCTTAACAAAACCTATGACTGAAGAGGAATATAAAACTTACCTCTTCATGATGAGTGCTCTCAAGGCCCTAGAACCGGATGGTTTCCCTCTGACCTTTTTCCAAGTTTATTGAGAGATCATGGGGTAGGATGTCACTAAGGTAGTTTCTGGTTTCTTCAAATCCAAAAGACTCTTGAAATATCTTGATCACACTTTTATAGCATTGATCCCTAATAAATTGGATCTTATAGAAATGGGAGACTTCTGACCCATTAGCCTATGTAACACGGTCTATAAGATTTTTTCTATGGTTTTAGTTTGCAGACTTTAGTCGATTCTGGATCATCTTGTTAGTAATAGCCAAAAGGGTTTTATCTCAAGAAGACAAATCTTAGATTATTATATAACAAATCATGAATACATTCATTCTATAGAGAAAAATAACTCCCCTAGAATGGCTCTCAAAATTGACATCTTCAAGGCTTACGACAGAGTGGACTAGAACTTCCTCTTTAAAATCTTTGAGAAAATGGGATTCTAGGATAAAGTAATGTAGCTCATTAAAACCTATGTCACTATCATTAAGTAATCTATTCTTCTTAATGGGGTTTCTAGGTGGTTTTTCTCTGCTATTAGGGGTCTCAGGCAAGGTGAATCCCCTTATCAATTAATTCTTATGGTTGAGGTTCTTAGCATAAATTTTATGAAATTATTGGAGTCCCAAGAAATCAAAGGTATAAAACCTACTTCCATAGTAGACCTAGCTACCATCCAATAATTTTTTAATAACACTATACTTTTTTAATCTACTTCAGTGGTGAAAGCCAATATATGGATATAGGTTCTAAAGGATTACAAGGAGGCCTTTGGACAATGTATCAATTATGAAAAGAGTGTGGTCTATTTTTTCAACACCCCTTCAGACCTTAAACAAAAAAATCATGATGATTCTTGACTATTTTTATGGAGAACTCATAGGTACTTACCTTGGCCTACCCCTTACTATTAAAGATGTTCCCCCTACATATTGGAATTCTATCCTTGAAAGAACCCAAAAGAAGCTGGTTGGGTGAAAAGGAAAGATTTTGAGTCAAGGGGGAAATTTTCAAATTTTGAAGGCTTCCCTTTAGGGAATTCCTATTTACTTCCTCTCTCTCTTCAAAATCCACAAATATATTGTAGAGAAATTTAAAAAAAATCAGAGAAACTTCCTATGGACGGGAGTGGAAGAGAAAAATAATTGTTCTTATTAGTTGGGATAAAGTTTGTAGTTCCAAGTTATAAGGAGGTTTGGGAATTATAAAAATCCACATGACAAACAAAGCCCTTATAGATAAAATTGGTTGGAATTTCATGAGTAATAGCAAGGATCGGGACAACATCATGAAAGCTAAGTACTTACTAAATAATAATCCTGATGCTTTCCTTCACATAAATGGTATCCCTAGAGGATTTGTGATTTGGAATAATGTCATTAAAAGTAAAACTCTTCTATAGAAAGGCATAAAATGGAAATTAGGGGATGGAAAAAATATAAAATTTTGGGAGGATAGCTAGCTAAAGGACATCCCTTTATGTGAAATATAAAATTTCTATAGACTTACTGATAAATCCATTGTTCATTTTGGGACTTTAGTAGTGGATTATATTTAGCCTAGTAGTGGAGACTAGAAACAGTTATCTGATTGTTGTCAGAACCAAAATGATCTTATTCTAATTTTTGAGGAGGTTCAGCTCCTTCTCAGAGAATGTAGAATACCTATATTCCCCATAAGGGATAAGCTATTGTGGGCTTAAGACAGAAAGGGTGTTTTTATGGTCATGATGGCTTATAACCTACTCCTTGATTCTAATGAGGATCCTAACTTTTGGATAAAGGTATGGAATCACAATCTCATTCCAAAAATTAACCACTTTTGGTGCTGGATACCCATAATAAAATCCTTTGGATAATCTCTGATCTATACAATTTCAAATCCCCAACCATTGTACACTATGCAAGAAAGAGGAGGAATCGATATCCTACCTCCTATTGCATTATGAATAATCTTGGGAAGTTTAGATTCTAGCTCCACAAAGACTTGAAGTCTCATAGATCTTAAATCAAGATATCCCTTAAATCATTAGAGGGTCAGTTCCCCCTTTCATCCACCCTGTTTACAAAGATATATGGGCTTATATCCCCCCATCCTGACTTGGGAAATCTAGAAGGAATGAAATAATAGAATTTTTAGAGATAATGATAAAGACCCCAAGGAGATATTTATAAAGTTTCCTAAATTTATACTGGAAAATATCTCTTGCAGCACTCTAAAATTCATTGATTTCCCCCTAACAAAAAGGAAGAAAGTATCATTAACAAATGGTGCATCCCAACCCATATCTACAAGACTGATAATTATAAAAGGATTGCTCAAGATTTAACCAAATGGGTTCCCCACTCTATTGGTACGTTGAAGCTTAATTTTTATGGGGATACCAAAGGCAACCCAAGATTGATAAGTGGGGGAGTGTTGAGATCAGATAAGGGAGAGCTTGTTACTGCCTATCTTAGTGGGTTAGGAGAAAACTCCAATAATGGTGCAGAATCCTGGGCCCTCCTTTGGTGTATCAAGTTGGCCATTTCTATTGGAATCAAAACCCTCTTGATAGAGGGATACTCCAAACTTATCATTGATGTAGTCAAAGATAAAACTAGAATCAGATGGAAGTTGGAGGACATCATTCAAGATATAAATCATCTCCTTCTTGGTTTTGAAGAGTTCAAAGTCAAGCATATCTATAGAGAGGGAAATCAAGTGGCAGATGTAATGGCCAACTTGGGAATAAATCTATTCCCTCTAAGGTATTTGAGGAATATAAATAATATACCCACTAATGTTAGAGATCTCCTCCTTTTGGAGGCCCAACCTTTCTCAGCATAATGGACTACATCAACTATTATAGATTAAAATATCTCTTAATTTATATTCTTGCTAGCCCCATTTCGGACATTGGTCAAATTAAGGGTAGGAAAGGTGAAGTCATCGAATTTGGGAAGATGATGTATGAGCTCACTTTAAAATATGAGTATTTCCACCTCAATGAAAATCAATATCACATGAGGCAGATTCATTTCTTGATAGTGAGATCCTTGTAAGTTTCCATACATGTGCAATCATTACTTGAATATCTTGTATAATCTAAAGAAAGGGGTTTGAGATTCAAGTGATTTTAAAGGATGATTACTTAATGATAGTCATTCCATTACTTCTAGACTATTTGATACAAATCTATTTAATCCTTGTTGGTTGATTTTGGTCTTGATCGAGTCTATCAATAACTCTGAGAAGCTTTCAGTCATAGGAAGTGACAAGGTCATAATGGAGCCTTTATCCGATGATGAGACCAAATTAGATGACATGTTTTGGAGTATCTATTATGAAAGAGGCATTTCTTCCTTCTTGGAATGTCTCAATGGTTATGATGAGAATCTCTTATCTTAGTTTGCCTTGAGCTAAGATGGGGACTGCAAAGTTCAGTCGATGGTATTCAATTTGAAATAAGAAAAGAATATATTGTGAAGGATATGGGTATGGGTTATGAGGGTAGAATATTGAAGAGACTTGCCAAAGTTCAAGACCCAAAGGGGATGTAAATATTCTTCACTATTCTTCAGAGAAGGTGAGTCTTCGGTGAAACTACAGGGAGGTTTAACAAGGAAAGTTTGGTTAAGCCTTGGGCTAAGGTATGTTTCACTATCATGAAGTATTTCACCCTTGAAAGTCATTTTAATTGTTTTTATCATTACCATTTTTCTCTTCTAAATCACTTTCATCATAAAGTGCTTGTCAACTTCCCTTTCTTCCTTCTATCATCCTTGGAGACCTCTGTTAAAACCATTAAAATTGTTATTGATAGTAACTTAGTTTCCTTTACCATTCCACTCCACCAAGGTCTTATTTTTAGGATTTATCACTTTCACCTTGTGTTGTGTCAGTCTAAACCTTTAAAGGCTTTTATGATTGATGAAACCTATGAAAGTGACTCAGATGACCATATCCCCTTGAGTGTTAGATTTGGTTCTCTGGGACCTCATGGTTCCCTTCTTAAGTCCTGTAGACACCTAAATCTGGCCACTTATGACCTTCAACTAGGCTTTTGACCAATTTATACCAAAATTTAAAATTTGGACTAAAAACACTAAAACACATTAAAAGTTTTGAAATTGATATATTCGTGTGATAATTTTGGATAGAGTGTCATTAAATGGGGCAATACAATTTATGGGCCAGTTAACTTTGATAAGATAATTTTGAGTCAAATTGCTAATTTTGCATTTGGGTGCCCTGGATTGTTCTTTTCTATCAAATCTATTTCATGAGACATGTTCCTTTGTTATTTTGTGTTGACATCATCCTAAATGGGATAATGGATCCAACACATCTGACATTGACTTCCAATTCCAATCCAATCAAATTTTAGACCAATAACAAGACATTTTGTTCAATTTGAGTAATTTGTGCACAAAATGCTTATTCATGCTTAAGAGCTAATTAAACCAAATTAAGTCCTAATTAATAATTCCATGGAAACTTGTTGAATACTTGTTTTTATAAATGAATATTGAATATCTACATCATCAGGTGACCTCATTTCTTGGGAAGACATCCCTAGGCCATAAATGCCATAAATATCTAAATCAAGCCACCCAAAGCTTCATTAATGCCTCCCATGCCTCTTAAATTCCCCTCTATCCCAAATATTGATGAGCCTATTTATGGACTTTAATTACATAATTTTATTAATCCTTAGCCACACATCTCAATCTTGAGATGGATGGTTTTGGTTGATTCTAGCCATTTTCCAAAATCTATAAATAGGCCTTGCCACATAAATTTTAAGCTCTCACATGCCAAAGTTATAATGTTGAATTGATTCTAAAGCTTCATGAAAATTAGTGATATAATGTCCAAATATTGATTTAAACCAAGCCAAAGCCACAAGGTGCCAAGGAGAGATGGAGGTAGCCAAGCTTCCATTGATGAAGACTTCATGAGCACAAAGCCAAACAAACTACAACAAGCATTTTTGAGAATCCAAGGAAGGTGAAAGAAGGTTTCTTTCATATTTTAGTTGTGTTTCCATTTTTGTTTTGTTAACTAATCTCTCTCTAAAAACTAGGCCTAGAGATGTTATGCTAGTGTGTTTATTTCATTTTATTTTCATTTTGGAACTAACACAATACTAACCATCCTCTATTGAGTCAAATTCATAGTTCACATAATGGCACGCTCAGTGGGACCAAACTTCACAAATTTGGTTACAAAAATATCTCAAACAACCTACTAATTCTTTCCATGTAGGATCTTGGAGTTGGAGAGCCAAAGGACTGAAATTTTAACTTAATTTTCCATTTTTCTAACAATATTTTTATTTTTAGAACCTCAATTTTTCTCTCTAGAATGATATCATTATTACACAATCACAATTTTTTGTAAATGAAATCTCTATTAGCTAAACAACTATTTCATGGACTTAAGCAGTGATATTGTCATACAGAGAAGTGATATCATCCTTTTGGGTAGGAATATCATTCTTTTGAGAAGTGATATCACTTTTTTGGGTAGTGATTTCATCATTTTGGACAGTGATTTTGCATAACAGTGATTTTATCATCTGAATGGTGATTTTGAATTTTTTGTGTTTTCTTTTTACAAATAGCAATATCATCATCTGGTCTAATGATTTCATTTAAAATAACAATATTGCATTTTTTGTTTTTCTATCTAATAGTGGTGATTTTACAAGAAATAGCGAAATTGATTGGGTAATTTTGATTTTGTAATAGAGACCTAAAATTTCAAAGTTGTTCCATTTACAAATTAGCTTTAAAGCTAAAGGATACTCTAACATTTTTATTACAGGATCAAGCTTGGGAATTTGATAAAACATGTTTTAGACCATCTTTTACATGATTTTAAAATGAACTAGGAACTTTGTTTTAGTACTTAATGAAACATTTAGGTGCTTAAGATGAATGTTTGATAGTTAGACTTTCAAAATTACAACTTAAGACCAAGGGGTCAAAATAACACCACTCAATATTTCAAATTGGTGCTTAAAAATGAACTCATCTTTCCAAGTTTTTACATTCAATAGTTGTTTGAACTAGTTTTTGTTTGGCAAAGAGAGGGATGTCACATTTATGTTCTTCCACTTGTCCCCTTTAGGGAACCTTTGGAATCAAAAGTGTCCATCCTTATTAAAAAAATCCAATTCCAAGGATTAGAAATAATTTCATCTAAAGCACTCCTCACAAACTTGTATTAGTTTGGGTGATCTTGAAAATGACCCTAAAGTCTTTCTATTATGTCTTTTATTTCATTGCATCTTGGCTTGTGAGTGGGACTTCATCACCTCCCATAAGTTATATAGGGAAGCTTTGACCTAGGGTTTCATCTCCTAGCATTAACTTTAACCACTTCTAATAGGATTAAAGGTTTGAGTAGTTAAACCACCTTCTAGTGTTAGAGTTGCACACAAGACGTATCTGCACTTTGTATATTTCACTACACTAAGTGAATAGTAGGTTGTAGTGGTTGAGAAAAGTGTAAGACATTTTTATAATAAGCCAAGTGTCATGGACACCCAATTATATTTTTTTCTTTTGCATCATGATGTGAAAGTCATTATGTAATTGATTCCCCTAGAAACATTCAAAACCTTGTAGATCTTAGATAATCCCCACTTGTCATGAAAGTATTGTTGGAGTAAAGTGCACCTCAAAGTCCATGTCACAGTACTATCGTTTGAGAAAAGTGGGGGTGTAAAAACCCTACTATATAATGTGCATTTTACTTTTTAGATGAACACTAAAAGCCTCTTAAATGATGTATATTAATGGATTCCAACAATACCAAGTAACCTTGCCAATTTAGGACCTAAGAGCGATTAATTAGTTAGTTTTGTCCTAGATTAAAGTCTTGTTTAGAGTAAAAACCTAGTGTGAATAAATGATACAAACCAAAAACATGGTCCCCAATTTTGTTTGAACAAGAGGCATTATGTTGCCCACATAAATATTTATTTTGCTTTGATCAAAGTTCATCAAAATTTGGAGTCATATCATCTACATTGGTGAAGTTATGTTGCCCAATTGAGTCTAGACTTCTACCAAACATTGTTTAAGTCCTTCATTTATAACTTAAATTCAAATTTTCACCTTCATAAGTTCATAGGGTTGATGTGTTAAGTGGGTTCACCATTTGCACTAAACTTGAGGGAACTTACGTTCAATTTATAATTTGGGTTGAAGGTCATTTAAGACTCATAATCATTATCACCATTTGATAGACTTAAGTAATTTTGTTCTAAACACTTGCACTTTGAGTCTATGCACCAGACATTTTTTGTGTTTCCATCCTATTTCCACTTGAGGTCATTTGAATACACACTTTTTTTCCTTAGAGTTATTATCAAAACTTTGAAGTTATATATGTCATTTGAGTTAAGAAAGGTAGTGTTACATTGTTAAATTTGTGAGAAACCATCTTTGCCTTAGATATTTTTTGAAACAAACATTTTGTCACATCTTTTGAGTAGTCTAGCATTGTTACGCTACCCAAAGCATTTCAAGCATTGTTTCATAGACCCTCTTGCATAGAGTTCAATTTTGTGCACATTTTTCAATCTAATCCAAGTATACCTTTTGAGAATATTTATCTACCATGATTACGTCATTCATCTTTATCTATCCTATTTTTCATAAGAGCCTAGTTTTATGCCATTATTTGCAAGAAAATAAGCTATCTCAAAGTACCTTTTGTTTCATATTTCATACCTAGTTGATCAAATTTATTTCCAAGAATCAAATGCCCCATTTTTTATTAGAAGTGTTTTAAATCCATTATATTAATAAAACACATCTCTATTTTTAAATTCTAGCTTTTGACATCATTTGGCCAAGAGTCCTAGCACATGCCTTGTTTAAGCCTAGCTTTTGATGTAACTTTTGGATAAAAGACCTAGCAACTTTTCTTTTCCTAGATTAGACTAATTTGAAACACTTTGACCTTAGATTTTGTCACTTTTATTTTTGGTCCATTTACTTGATCATCTTTGTGTGAAACATGAGGCATTAAATACTTAACACTAGCTTATTTTATTACAGATCTTTGCATACTCCTTTTTAGATAAACATATCCATTCATTTTGACAAATATAGACCAAGTTTGAACATCATATTTTAGACATTATCTTCTTAGAGTTTGTAGAACTCTATTCCATTTCTATTTTGAAACATTCACTATGAATCCCAACATGTATTCCTACACTCGTAGTGGACTCATGTACAATCCACAGATTAGTAATGTAGTTACATAAGAAGAAATGGTGCAAGACCTCTATACATATAATATTGCTTATGAGATGGATCATTATCCCTCTTATAATATTTAAATAGGGGCACAAAACCAAGATCTATTGGCTAACTATTTGGTTAATATGCCACCATATTCAGAATAGGACCAAGAACAAACTACACAATATCTAGCTACAATACCCATTGCTAATGAACCAGTTCCACAACAATTCTAATCTACTAATGCACCTTCTACGTTTGATCCTTATTTTTTTTAATGATATTTTTTGGAGAACAAAGATGATATTTTGGTTAGAGCCATAGAAGTAGCGGCTAAGTTTCTAGTGGACTTCCCTCATGAAAGCTTGCCAAGCCTAGTAAGAATTCCTCACAACATATTGTATAGTCAGCAGGCTTCTTCTAGCAATCCTTTAAATCTAGTATAAATGATGTATTAGGATCCTAATATGCCTAACAAAGGAAAAGACCTCATGGAGGACCACTTTAACCATATGTAGGTAGCATATCAAACCTACCTGAATCTATCACACAATTTCAATCAGATGACCATGGTGAGTAAACCTCTTATTGACTTAGTTCCTTTAATAGGATTTTTGATAGAGTTAATTGGTCAAGAAAATTGCCATGTAGACCCATTCACACAAAACACTTTATTAGACAACTTGTTACATGCACCAATTATTGAAGAAGTGTCTTCTACTTCTATGCAAAATAATAAGGAAAATATAGTGGATAATGCACAAGCAATGTCCAATCCAAATCAAAGTGGTACTAATGCACAAATAACTAGTTAATAATATGTTCCTTTAGTTAATACCATGAATGGATCTACCAACATAATAATGAGATATTTTATGCCCCAACTTCAATGAGTTGCTTCTAATATTCAACCAATTGCTTCATCAATTATACAACCAACAGGAGCAGGTAGTCAACCAGGAACCAATGTCCTACCTCAATAGCAGAATGTGATTAATCTTATTCCTCTTTAAAAGGTGATGAGTAGCATTCCACAATAATAGGTATAAATTAATATACCAACATAGTGGATGCTGAACATATTGCCACCTCAACAAGGGGCAACCAATGTTTCACCTCATTTGGTAATAGAAAACCTACTTTCTTCACATACCAACATGTCAATTTAAAACTAACCATTGTTTAATAAATAACGTATTCATGTTGGTTAGTGATAGATACCAAATCCACAACAAGCATATACTTCCCAACAAGGATTTGTGAAACAAGGAGGTCCTAATATTTCACAAGTACCTATACACAACAATTACCTTTTGTTTAAAATGTGTCACTCATTCAAAGGTAAGGTCTTAGTTCACAAGTTCTTGCTCAACATCAAGGTTTGAGTAGTTAGCATCAGATCCCTATTTAAATGCAACAAGCACAATATGGTTATATTCCTCTAACCTAACCTAAGAATCCTCCAAGACAAACCTTCATCACTAACCCTGACTAGAATATTATGCAACCAAATGTACAATTTCAAAAAATACATCCTAATCCATGTATGCATAGTCCTAGTCCATTTCCTAACCAAACCAATATATCCCAATAAATTATTCCATCATACCTTGGTTAAGTGCTTCAAATGTGACCTCCCAACCATCTACCTAGGCCAATATTCATACAAGTTTCCTCGAGCAAGAGTTACAATAAATGAAGGATGCAATTGTTGCCATCCAAATGGGGAAACAAATTAAAAAGTTTAAACTGGATGATGTGTGTTCCTATCCTTTCAATATGGGATACTTATAGATTCCATTTCTTCCAGGATATGAACCAACAAAGTTTGACAAGTATAAGGGCAAAGGTGACCCCAAAGCCCATTTAAATGAGTTCTTTGTCGCTTGCCAGCAAGTGGCATATAGCGATATATATCTTTTATTGTTGTTTCCAAGGAGCTTAGCTGGACAAGCCTTGAAGTGGTTCTTGAATTTGCTAAAGAATTTAGTAACTAATTTTTATGATCTTTTAGATAAGTTTGTGTAGCATTTTTCCTATAATCTTGAGCATGAGATTTCATTGGTCGACTTGACACAAGCAAAACAAAAGGTTGATGAGAGTTTTTCTAGCTACCTATAATGATGGAAAACACTTGCAAGCTTATTCACTCACATTTTACTAGATAAATAATTAGTTATTATATTCACTAAAAACATGCATAGTGAGATAGCATATCATTTGGAACTATAGTGTGAACATACCTTCAAAGAGATCATTGATAAAGGTTTGTTGATTGAGCAAGATATCATTAATAAAAGAGTCATCAATCTTAATTCAACTAATCAAAACCAAGGTACCAATTAGGGAAGTGTCCAAAACTAGCATCCAATCCAAGCACAAGCATCACAACTAGCATAGGCCAATAACCAAGATAGACTAAAGCAATTCAACCGCAATAAGAATGTTGTGTAAAATGGAGTGATCGAGCCACATCCTATCCAAATGGTGCAAACATCATTTGTGTCACCTTTATAGTTGACTCCTACCTGACGACCTCTTTAATTGATGCTAAAAGCACAACAACCAAGATTTGCACAATAAATGCCATAACATTTGCCATTGTAAAACCCTCCTCCAAGGAGAACTATGCCTACACGTCATGTTTTTAGTGACCTTAGAGAGCCTATTGAATTTATATTTTAGAAACTTTCTAGCAATAATTTGATTAATTGGCCTATACCAAATCACTATCCTCAAGGTGTCCCTTATCCTAATTGGTACCATGAAAATGAATTTTGTGAATATCATCAGGTCAATGAGCACAATTTATAAAGATGTGTGAAAATCAAGCATTTAATTGAAAATATGTTGGAGAATGGGGAGATCACATTAGATGGTGGTGATTCCACCTCCAATCAAAATCTTGGCATCTATCAAAACCCTTTTCTGCAACATAACCAACAATAACAACAACCATGGCTAGTGCAACAACAAAATCAATAGTATCCAAATCAAAGGCCAAACTAGTAGAACCAACATAATCAATAACATAACCAATAATGTCAAAAAAATGGACAAACACAAGGTTAAAATGGTAACAACCAATAAACCTACCATGCAGTTTCACATGACTACAATAGGGTTGTAGGTCATATTGTAGGGGGTAGCATTAACACCATCTCCATTAATCTTAGACTAAGCAAAAATCAATCTAGACCATTTTTAAACAATGTCACTTAGCCAAATTACATGGATAATCATTCTTTAACTTGGGACTACATGCAAGTGAACCAACAAATTAGGATTTCTACTTTTGGACCTTATATCGGTAACTCATCCTTACCCCGTTACCACATACAAGTACACTGATAATCGAGACTTGTCTTATTTGGTCCAACACCATCATTATCATTTGATAGCAATCATCATCCTATACTTACTCCTGATTGTGAAATCATAACTAATAGGTCACATATTACCATTATAGGTCCATAGCCATCTGCCACCTTACCCATTATCCAACCATCCATTCAACCTCAGAATAAGTCATTACCACTGACTCAGAAAAGAACTTTGATATTGTGAAACAAATGTAGAAGACACCAGGCCAAATCTCTATTTTAGATTTTTTATGAACGTCAACAATCCACAAGAACATTTTGAATGAGTTTTTAACCCAATCCACCATTTCTAGTGAATATTCCTTGATAAATTTCAAGCTTTGGTTGGACACCTAGATCCAACCCAACAAGTCACATTCAATCAAAGTAATATGTCTTCCTTTGGCCTACTCCATAATAATCCATTATACATGAAGTTTTTATAAAGAGGCATAAATTTAAATTTGTCCTAATATACAATGGATCAGGCCTCAACATAATGTCTCTAAAGCTCATCAAGCTTCTTGGGTACACAAGGCAGATCTCTAACTAGAACCTATAACTATCAAATCCTATAATAATCAGGAGAGAGAATCATAAGGCACTATTAACCTACCAATTATCATTGGGCCTTTGACCCATGATACACTTTTCCATGTGCTTGATCTTGAATTATCATATAATATGCTTCTGAGTAGGCCTTGGTTACATGAGATTTGTGTTGTCCCATCAACACTGCACCAATATATCAAGTTCTCCCATTTAGGGATGGAGGTGAATATTCTAAGATATTTATACCTATATGAACATTGTAAACATATTAAGGCCGAGTTTCAAATCTAGAATTATCAATATGGCAAGAATCTTAGTTCCAATTAGGATAAATAAAAGGCCATACTTATTGATTCTCTAGAGGACAATTACATAGATCTTAATACCTTGGATTCCCTTTCCCACATGCCACCTCCTGAGGCTTCCAATCATTTTGCCATTTTAGATAATGGCCTAGGAGAGTATGTGACCCATGATACCTTTCATATTATCATTCTTCCTTAGGATCCCAAGTCCTTTGAAAGACCTAAAATTACCCCACACATGTATTGGCAACAAAAAGGTAAAGATAAACTTCATAATCTAGGACCAATCATGTTCATACCAACATTGGACCAAGAACAAGACCCTCTTGAAGGAGATGAATCATGTTTATATAATGACAAGTTGGTTGATTGTTACAAGAGTGAAAAGTATCATATTCCCAATAGGAACATGGAACATCAAGATTATGAAGGAAGAGGCCTTGAATTGAATCAATAAGGAACCATTAATCCAATTTTCATGACTAAGTACAAAAAACTTTATGGACTTGGATTTAAACTGCCTGGGGGTGACCCCACATATCTCATTTGAGTTACATCACCAGTGGCTATGATGATGATGATAGTGAAGCAAATTTTGATCCTAGCATTATCTTTGATGACCTAGCCAAGACTAACTTGTTTGATAACAATGTCATATTTACCCTTAGCCCAATCATTCATAATAACCCATTCCCATTATACTATCCCCAATTAATATATTAAGAACAAAAAGAATCTAGTCTATTGATTGATGAGTTTCAAAATGATGAGGCATTCTATGACTTTCTAGGCCTTAGAGACAATGTTATGTTGGGAGATCATAAATCAAGGTTCTCAATCACATTGGATCATGAAGCCTATATTGGAGATCACATGAATACCCTTAGCCAAAAATAAATAAATAAAACATTGAGGTCCCAAAATGAAAACCTCTTTGAGGCACTTTTTGATAGGGAAAAAGTAAAGATAAAGGCCAGTCTAGTGGTGAAAACTTGTTTTAGGTGCCATGAGATGAGGATGTTCATTCTTATTCAAATTTAGACCAGGAGACCACCAATGATGAACTTGCCTATGGATCCAAGTTTAGTTTTGAGAAACAACAAGTGTTTGATCAAATTCTTCAAGAATTTTTAACTACTTTTGTCACATGGCTAGATCTCCCATTAAGGGACTTAGATTCAGCATGCCTAGGAGAAGTTGAAGCACCAGTCCTAATAGAGGACTCTGGTATAGCCCAATAGTTCAAATCTTTACCTACTATCCTAGAAGATGGTTCAACCCTTCTACTTAAGGATACAACAAAAGTAAACATTGGCACTCCATTAGAAATAAAATGGATAAGATTAGGTGTGTCTCTCATTGAGGAGGAATGTGAAGTCTTTATATCTCTATTGAGATAATTTATAGATATCTTTGCATGGGCTTATTCTGACATGCCAAGTTTGGAACCCACCTTGGTTTTACATCACCTTATGGTAAATATTGATGCCAAACTAGTTAAGCAAAAGTTACACAATATACATCCTCATATTTTTGTATTATTAAATAAAGATTTGGAAAAGCTCTTAGAAGTAAGATGTATTCGATCCATTGATTACTCAGAATGGATATCTAATGTTGTACTTATTAGCCAAAAGCCTAAAGGAATCATAAGCTATACTGATTTCTAAGACATAAACAAAGCTTTCCCTAAAGACAACTTTCCATTACCTAATATTGACATGATCATTGATTCCATTACGAGATATGAGATGCTTTCACTCATGGATGCCTTTTCAAGATATAACCAGATCAGAATAGCACTAGAAGATCAACACAAGATAGAATTCACCACTCCATGGAGAAAATTTTGTTATCAGGTAATGCCATTTAGTCTTAAAAAATCTATAACTACATATCAAAGAGCCATGACCATCATATTTAATGATATGATGCATGATATTGTTGAAGACTATGTCAATGACATACTAGGTAAATCAAAAACTAGGACTGACCATCCAACAGTGATATGTAGAATATTTGAAAGACTACGTGAGTATAAAGTCTAACTAAATCCAAAAAAATGTGTGTTTGGCATAAAATCAGGTAAATTACTTGGCTTCATCATGTCTCGTAGAGGCATTAAAGTCAATCCAGCCAAGGTACAAGCTATAACAAAGATGCCACCACCAACTAATTTGAAGTAGCTCCATAGTTTGTAGGGAAAGATTCAGTCAATTTGATGCTTCATATCTCAGTTAGCAAACAAGTGTAATCTATTTACACATCTTCTAAATAAGGGAGTTGCATTTCATTGGAATAATCACTACCAAATAGTTTTTTAATAGCTCAAAGATTACCTAGCAAATCTGCCTATTTTATTACCCCTTATGCCAAGAAAACCATTTTTGTTGTACCTATCAGCTAAAGATAGTGCCTTGGGGGAACTTCTAGTTTAACATTATGACAATGGAAAAGATCATGGAGTATACTAATTAAGTCATACATTGTTTACGTATGAACACAACTATACACCTATTGAAAAAACCTATCTAGCCATGGTATTCGTAGATCAAAAATTATGACACTACATGTTGAATAATAAGACCATGGTCATTTCAAAAGTATATCCTCTCAAGTATATACTATCTAAAATAAATTTAAAAGGTAGAATATATAAGTGGATCATGCTTCTTATTAATTTTGACATAGAGTATGTCAATCAAAAGGCAATCAAGGGACAAGTCCTTGTAGATCAGTTTGTTAAAGCACCTATTGTAGACATAGAACCACTCACATTCCAATTTCCCAATGAATCCATCATGACTATCATTGATATACCTCTTGAAGAGTAGCATTGGAAGCTATATTTTGATGGATTATTTACTGCACATGGATTCGGGGCATGCCTCTTATTTATTACACCACAGGGGGATCTAATTCACAAGTCTTTTAGAATCAGCTTTTCTTATACTAACAACATGGCTGAGTATGAAGAACTTATTATAGGACTTCAACAGGCAGTACAATGGAACATAATTCATCTCAAGGTTTATGGTGATTCTTAGCTAATCATCAATTAGGTCATAGACCATTTCCAGACTAAAGATGACAAGTTGATTCCTTACAAAGCTATGGTTGACACACTTAAGTAGTAAATTGCAGATATTCAATTTGAGCATATACCATGGGCTAGTAATATAACTATCAATGTCATGGCTACTATTGGCTCCCTGATTCAACAAATGGACAAAGCTAGAGAGTATCATTTCCTTGTCAATAATTTGGTCGCACTAGCTCATGAACCTTCAATCATTACAATGATTTGTGATATTATTGGTCATAATTCTATCTGGTATTTAGACCTTTATAATTAACTCCATGACCAAGTTATACCACCTAATCTATCTTTCAAACAAACCAAATCCTTTGTCCATCACTCCACTCATTATACTCTACTTGGATCAACCTTCTACCACCATAGTTTTGATGAAACTCTGCTTCATTATTTAAATTTGGTAGAATCTACACTAATGTTACATGAAGTACATGAAGGAGTATGAGGCACCCATTCTAGTGGACTAGTCTTATCTAAAAAGATTTTGTGTATTGGTTATTATTGGCCCAATGGATGCAAATGCAACTATATATGTAAAAATGTGTGATAAATCTCAATGGAATGCTAATCTAATTCATGCCCCAACCAAGACTCTGAAACCAATATTGACACCATGGTCATTTACTACATGGGGACTCAACCTCATTAGGAAAATCAATCATAAATCCTAAAATGGCCATAAAAATATCCTTTCCACCACTAAATATTTAACTAAGTGGGTTGAAGCTATACCCCTCACTTACATGACTGGAAAGCAAATTTCCAAGTTCATTTTCAACATCTCATCTACTACTATGGTATCCCCTCTGACATTATATCTGATAGTGGAGGATCATTAAAGAATAAGGATGTTGAAAAGCTATGTTCCAATTACAACATCACACAACATTTTTCTATGGCATATTACCCTCAAGGTAATGGTCAGGCTAAGGCATCCAATAAAATAATTATTAACATTCTCAAAAAGATTGTCAATGATGTCGATCATGACTATCACCTTCAGATATTTGGTGCCCTTTGGGAATACCATTTAAATCACTATACCCCCATAAGAGCCACTCCATACTCATTTTTTTATGGTACAAAATTCATCCTTCCCATTAAGGTTGAGTTACCTTCACTATGCATATCTTTCAAGCATGCCCTAGATGATCAGGTTTACCGAGTAGCTTGCCTACAAGAGCTAGACCTACTTGATGAAAAATGCACATCTACACTAAACAATCTTCAGGCATACCAGAACTGACTCAAAGGTCACTAAAATTAGTGCATCAATTATAGAACATTTGAACTTGGTGACCTTGTTCTTAAAGAAAACCAAAAGAATACCATGGCTGAGAAGAAGTATAAAGGTAAATTCAAGCCAAACTAGATAAGGCCTTTCATCCTTACTGAAGATTATGGATCAGGAGCATACAGGCTCACCACACCAGATGGAGATAAAAATTTTAAGATATTGAATATTCACCTCAAGTGGTACTATGCTTGAGCACTATGGTGTATTATCTATAAGGACCATTTCAATTGTGTCACTTTATCACTATTCTTCTTTGTATGAATGTCATTCTTATCATTCCTCTTAGCCTATTACTTATCCATTTACCATTCCATTTTATCAACCTAGCATCTTTTTAATCTTATTTACCTAGCTCATTTGACCTTAGTTTTGCCATTAGTTGCACATTTTTAACACCAATTAATCTGATCAATTTTAGTATTTTTTTATCATTTTAGATAGAGATAGTATTTTGGAGCAGTATGACAAAAAATTTAGTAGTTGCATCCTTCGTTCATTATTTATTTCTTATCACCAATCTTGATATTAATTATAACTGCCTATGGGAAAATTAGTAGCATTGATATATGCCATTGTGTCCTAGTTATAACCGCCTATGGGCAAACTAGGGGCAACATTTGTTTATTGAGCATTGACATACTAACTTGTCATTTCCTATGACATACTATGCCTTTATACCAACTATGCCTATTTTATTTGAATTGACTACTACACTGGTCACATTCCTCCATTTTAGGGTAAAACTACAGTGACTTGAGATCCTACTCTAGGACTATATAGGCAATGCTTGATACTTGTTGAGGTTAGCTCTGTCAACCTAAGCCAAACACTCTCATCATTTTGTGATTAATTGTTAAGTTTGAACACTCTCACCTTTTATGAGAAACCTAAGTAACCCTCTTGCCATTTTGTGAGCTTGAACCATTTAGTGTCTCATCATTCTCTATTGAGTTGAGATACTCTAAAAATTCTAAAAACATTTGTAAAACTGTTAGAAAAAACCAAAAACATTGACCACTTCTCTGCCCTAAAGATTCTAGGAACCCTTACTAAGTCACAATCCAATCACTTGTCACTTCATTTCTTAATCCTTTTTGGCCTTTTCCCCCATGCACTTGTTGTTTTTCAAGACCATTCCTATTCTTATATTACAATCATTATGTTGTTTTTATCTATTATCATTTTCTTCCCATTTCTTGGGAGAAATACATTTGGCCTAAAGTTTTTTTTTGGATATTGCATCCATGGGACTATGTAGGCAATGTACACTTTCCTAGTGCATATAGAGACAACATAGCCACCCCCTTCATTTTATTTTATTCCCCCATTATGTTAGTTTGTTAAGTTATCACCTATTTTCTAGGGGTAATGTTCATATGGTGTATATTGAGTTATTTATTTGTTTATACTTATTTTTTTGTTTATGTTCTTATTTATTTGCTTTCAGCACTATTGCCTTGATTCAGTATATGTTCATTCATTAGGTGATTCTTTGCCTACACTTACACTTGAATCCATACATATTCATATGTCTACATTTGCATCCTAGTTTTTATCATTGGTGCATTGTTTTCTATTGAGTATTGGATATCAAGAGTCAGTCTTTATGCATATTTTGATAAGGTCCTTATGATTTTATTTCATGATGCTTACTGATACATGCTATAACAAACCTCAACTTCAAAAATTCTATTCAAGATTGATGGCATCGATATCTCTTTAGCACTAGCATCTCAATTCAATCTCAGTCATATCCCAAATAGAGTAATTACGTAATGAAAAAAATTCAATCTTTGTTAGTTTGGATGTGTAGGTTATCCCAATTCATCTTTATTATTTGTATCAAATTATCATCATCATCAGCCAAATTAGTCATGTTTTCCATAATCAAGGTCTAATGATTATAACAACCTATGGGCAAATAATTGCACACCATCCCACCTACATTTTTCAATGATTATAATTGTCTTTGGGCAAATCATTATGTTGTCACCCTTTTAATTTTTTTGCCCATACAGGGGCATGTTATTATCTTGTTTGTCTATCCTAAGTAGGGCAACTCCATCTTCTTAATTATTATAACTGCCTTTGGGAAAATCATTATGTTATCATACCATGTTGCCACTATAGAGATATAATACTTATAACCACCTTTGGGAAAATCATTGTACACCATCCCACTTGCATTCTTAATGATTTTGACTAATTTTTCAATATCATTATATTCTCACCCCATCATATTCCTTTCTTTGGTCCTCTCATCTCACTTCTTTTTGAGGGACTATTTGTCGACCTTCCTTGTGCCAACCATTCCCTCAAGGGGGCATCATACAATTACTTCATCATCATTGTAGTTATAGGCATATAGGACCTTTTTATTATTTGATAAGATGTTACTATTTTTATACCTTTCAATGCCTTCTCAAATAGGGGAAAACTATAGACACCTAAATCTGGCCACCGATGACCTTCAATTAGGCTTTTGACTAATTTATACCAAAATACATAATTTATCCTTAAAAAAACATTAAAATTCTTGAAACTGACATATTCATGTTTTAATTTTGGCCAAAGTGTCATTAAATAGGGAAATGCAATTTATGGGACAGTAAACTTTGATTTGATCATCTCGAGTCAAAATATTAATTTTGCACCTGGGTGCCCTAGATTGCTCTTTTATGTCAAATATCTTACACAAGACATGTGTCTTTTTTATTTAGTGTTGACATCATCTTAAATGGGAGAATGGATCCAATGCATCTGACATCAACTTCCAATTCCAATCTAATCAAATTTTAGACCAATAATAAAACATTTTGATCAAATGGAGTAATTTGTGCACAAAATGCTTAATCATGCTTAAGAGATAATTAAACAAAATTAGGGCCTAATTAATAATTCCATGGAAATTTTTTGAAGACTTGTTTTTATAAATGAATATTGACTATCTTCATCATCAGGTGACCTCATTTCTTGAGAAGACATCCCTAGGCCATAAATGCCACAAATATCTAAATCAAGCCATCCCATGCCTCATCAATGCCTCTTATGCCTCTTAAATGCCCCTTTATCCCAAATATTGATGAGCCTATTTATGGATTTCAATTACATAATTATATTAATCCTTAGCCACAAATCTCAATCTTGAGATGGATAGTTTAGGTTGATTCTAGCCATTTTCCAAAATCTATAAATAGGAGACCTTACCACATGAATTTTAAGCTCTCACATGCCAAAGTTATAATGTTGAATTGATTAAAAATCTCCATGAAAATTAGTATTATAATGTCTAAATATTGAGCTAACCCAAGCCAAGCCAAGCCAAGCCAAAACCACAAGGTGCCAAGGAAAGATGGAGGTAGCCAAGCTTCCATTGATGCAGACTTCATGAGCACAAAGCCGAGCAAGCCACAACAACAAGTATTTTGGAGAATCCAATGAAGGTGATAGAAAGTTTCTTTCAAGTTTTATTTGTGTTTCCATTTTTTTGTTAACTAAGCTCTCCCTAGTAATTAGGCCTAGAGATGTTATGCTAGTTTGTTTATTTCCTTTTGTTTTCATTTTGGAACTAACACAATATTAAGCATCCTCTTTGGAGTCAAATTCATAATTCACAAGTCCAAGGACTTTGTAAACCCTTCCCCGATCTCCCCCCTCAATAAATATTTCTTCTCCCCTCTCCAGCTAAGTTTTGTTTGTCCATCTTTTGAAATTACAAAATCCAAACCCCCTGATCCTTCTCAATCTTTGGTTGCAGAAGGGTTGTGTGAGCTAAAAACTAGTCCTTCTATTTCTAGAAATAATAAGAGGAAATTTCTCCCTATGGATGTTTCAAAGAATAAAAATTTGGGCAAAAAAAAGACTAAAAAAGTGGTGGGTGAAGATCATCTGAATCTGGCTACAGACAAAGATCACTTAGAGGCCCAGGTGCAAGGGGATGTGGAAGTGGATGAAGATCTGGAATTAAACCTCAGAGTTTCATGATTAAAAATTTGAGTATTAGGAGGTCTAGTAGACTGTCAAGGGATAAAACCCCTTTGGTAAAATTATTTATTATCCCTCTACTTCAGATCTGAGGGAAGAAGTGGGTATTTTAAAAATCAAACCTAGTTTGGGTCCAGATTGATAAGGAAGGAACCAGTCATTTTGAGGAGCTGAATAAATCCTTATATGACTCAATTAAGGAGGATTTTGAGGACACATGTGATGATGATAGTCAGATTAAAATGGATCTAGAATAATTAAAAAAAGGTTTGTGCTCACTCCAAAACAAAATAAAAGTATTGACAACCATATGCCTGAAGGTTGTTAATTAAGCTACTTCTTCACAGTTGATTTTATAGGATGATCTAGACAAAGATAAGGATATTGAAGGAAAAAGTTCCAACAAGGAGGAGCTTCTCAATTTCATCAAAGATGACTAGAAATACTTGATTAACAAGTAGTGTTTCTACCATGGTTATCTTCTAGTCTATTTCTAGTTTGTTGTTTGGCTATCGTTTGTTTGTTGTTTGTCAGTTGTTAGTGGCCTTTGGCCTGTCCTGCTTCCCCTTGGACTTTTTGTACGTGGGCTCTGCACCCTTTTTGTAGACTTATTTTATCATAAAATAAATAATCTTATAGTTTACAATATTATAAACTTATGATATTAATTGTATATATATAATTAATTGTTGCATTTAATATAAAATCTTATAATAAACCTTTATTATAATTATTTATATTAAATATTATTTTTTTAAATTTTATTAAGTATTCACACATTCAAATTTAAATAATTATATACCCAAATCAATTCACTTGTAAGCTTGTCAATTTACTTGTAAGCTTGCATTAACTTATGTATTAATAAAGTTTAACTTAATATAATTTTAATTATGGAATGTTTAAATTATAATATTTATACACAAGTATTATACCTATTTTTTTATAGTAAATATTTTTTTTTAATTTTTCATTAAATATTTGCACATTTTCAAGTTTAATAAATTATGTACCCATAACTTGAGGCTATTTAAAATCTTATACCAGACTCTTATTTGAAAGTTAAAAACCCTACCTTAATATTTTCCAAGCACATATTTCAATGTGACCCATACATATAATGACTAACTATTTGAAATTTGAAATGACATCATTTTAATTTGAGTAGTGATGAAAATTTATATAGATCATTCAAATTTTGAAATTTTTTCCTTTGGAATCAAGCGAGATTTATTTATTGGACATTACAATGTAATGTTTTTGGAAACAAATCTATGAGGTTTGGTTTTTTATTTTTTTGTAAGGGAAGAGCATCATGATGAGATTTTAAGAAGTAGTGGGTTGATGCATAAGAAGAGGTAAATAAATTAAATATATGATTAGGGGCATGAATAGGAGTAGGGGGAAAATTTAAACTAAGAGTAGGGGCACAAACAAGATCAGGACAATAAATTTAAATAGAGCAAGAGTAAGTGAAGGATGATGAACTCAATATACAATAAGGAACATGAGCAGGGCCTCGCACCACATAATTTGCTAAATTATAGTAAATGAGAGGAACAAGGGCATATATTCTAATTAAATGGGCATATATTCTAATCAGATGAACCAAATGTCAAATAATTGTACATGTACGTTTATTATAAAATTTATTTAGAGTCTATAAACTTTTCCAGCATGAATGGTTCATCTAAAAATTATATGTTTAAGCTTTAGATGAGTCATATAGAATTTAAATAATCAACTTAATACTTTCCATTATTTACTATGATTTGTTTCCATTATGTTTGCAGTATTGATATCTATATTGTTACAAATGTAACTCAATTTTATCATTCTATAGTGATTACTTAATATAGAATATGTATTTCTTGTGTCTTCCACTATCCGAACTATTTTATCACAAATAATATATGCAAGCATTTTAGTTTGTACATGATTAACATATTTTGAGGTTTTTAACTTTTTTCTAATTGTCTTTATTTAGAAGATGTAAAGATTTCAATGTATAGATGACTATTTTTATAATTATGAAAAAAGATAATCAAATTAATATTTTCTCACTTCTTTGTTTCACTCATATCAAAATATTGATTCCTTTCTTGGTTCCTTTTTCACTCCTACCAAAAACCTATTTACTTGCTCGCTTCCTTGTTTGAAAATCCTATTTATTTTTGTAGTAAAAGAGGTTGTGCAAAATAAAATGGTTAATGTCTCTATTTTATTTTACATGTTCCTACCATGTTCTTCTCAAAGAACCCAAAATTCAAAATTCAAAAAAAATATTTCAATTGTCAATGACAACCTTTTTTACCTTCAATGTCAAAATATTCAATTATTTTTTTTGGTTTTCAGACATAAATATCATTGTTGATGACATATACAACCCAAGAGTGGTATTACAATCAAAATGACTTCATTTATAATAAAACTATTTAGAGTGGGCCATATATTCTAAATGTATACAACATTATTTAAAAGGCTCTTAAGAATGTTCACCCCACTCTAAAATATTTCTTTAATTACCATGTTTTATAACAAAAAATTATTCCAACCCAATGCAAACACTATCTCATTGAGATGTTCAAAAACAAATTAGACTCATGCACTAAGCACATCCTAAGATTCATGTGATTCTTAGAGAGGGTGGTTTCACACTCTAAATGAGAAGCGTGGCAAGGATACTAGTAAAAATAATTATACTCATGACTTCTGTTAGCACTATAACTAAGAATCATTGCCTAGAGTAATAACATAGTCAGTACTCATCCTGTATGCAAGTCTAAGTAAATCCTAAGATGCAAGTGGATCTTAAAGTGGGTGATCACCCATATGATTGAGAAATATGATAGGTATACTAGTAGAAATAATGATACTCATTATTTTTTATCAAAAATATAACTAAAAATATTAAATTATATGTTACATTTGATTACTTTGTTGTGTCATTGAATCTAACCAAGTATAAATAATTTGTCATTAACATCCTCAAAAATAAATGAGAACCATTACCTAGAGTAATAGCATGGATAGTACTCATCTTGTATGTATTTTTAAGTAAATTTTGAGATACGTGTAGATCTTAGAGTGGACAGTTGTCCCTTATGAATAATAACCATGTCAGGGATACTAGTAGAAATAATGCTACTCATGATTCCTATCAACAATATAGCTAGATGTTTAATTACTTTGTTATGTCATTGAATCCAACCAAGTGAAAATATTTTGTCATTGACATGTTCAAAAAATATATTATAACCATTGCCCACAGTAAAAACATGATCAATACATGTACTTTATGTAAGTCCAAATAAATCCTGAGATATGTGTAGATCTTAGAGTGGGTGGTTGTCCACTCTGAATGAGAACCATGGAAGGATACTAGTAAAAACAATGTTACTCATGATTACTATCAATAATATAACTAAAAATATTAAATTACATGTTACATTTAATTGATTTTTTGTGTCATTGAATCCAACCAAGTGCAAACAATTTTTCATTGACATGCTCAAAAAATAAATGAGAACCATTACCCAGAGTAACAGTATGGTATGGTCAGTACTCATCTTATATGTAAGTCTAAGTAAATCCTGAGATACATGTGGATCTTAGAGTGGGTGACCACCCACTCTAAATGAGAACCATGGTAGGGATATTAGTGAAAAAAATATTACTCATGAATCCTATCAATATTATAACTAAAAAGCTTAAATTGCATGTTATGTTTAATTGCTCTATTTTATCATTGAATCCAATTGAGTGCAAACAATTTGTCATTGACATGCTCAAAAAACAAATGATAACCATTACCTAGAGTAAAAACATGGTTATTAATTGTCCTATATATATGTATGTCTAAGTAAATCATGAGATACATGTGGATCTTAAAGTGCGTAGCTACTGACTCTAAATGAGAACAATGGCAGGGATACTAATAGAAATAATGATACGCATCTTTCCTATCAGCACTATAATTTAAAATTTGAAATTATATGTTACATTTAATTACTTTATTTTATCATTGAATCCAAGCAAGTTAAAATAGTTTGTCACTGACATACTCAAAAAATAAATAAAAACCATTGCCCAAAGTTACAACATGGTTAGTACTTGTCCTATATGCAAGTCTAAGTAAATCTTGAGATACATGTGGATCTTATGATCGGGCATCTACCCTCTCTAAATGAGAACCATGGTAGTTATATTAGTAAAAATGATATTACTCATTATTCTTATCAACACTATAACTAAAAATCTTAAATTACATGTTACATTTTATTACTTTGTTTTGTCATTAAATCCAACCAAGTGCAAATAATTTTCCATTGACATGCTCAAAAAACAAATGAGAACCATTTCACAAAGTAATGACATGGTCAGTACTCATCATGTATGCAAGTCTAAGTAAATCCTGAAATACATGTGGATCTTAGAGTCAGAATGGTTAATACTTGTACTATATACACTAAGTAAATATTGAGATTTATGTGGATCTTAGAGTGGACATTCACCCAATTTAAATGAGATCAATGGCATGGATACTAGTACAATAAATAATATTACCCATCCTAATATTATCACTATAATTTAAAATATTTACATGTTGATATGTTGAATTAATTTGTTGTTATATCAAGCTATGTTTTATATTAACAAAACATGAATCTTACCAATTGAAAGCAATGCATCATTTGACATGTTACAAAACAAAAGAGATACACTACCTAAAGTAAAACATAGTTAATACTCATCTTATATGCACTAAGTAAATATTAATATTCATGTGGATCTTGGAGTGGGTGTTTGTCCACTCTTATACTAAATGATAACTATGGAGTTGTGTATTAGTCAAAAACTACCTAGATTCATAGTTTGATACCAAATTCCCATGAAAATTCCCAAATTTCAAATGATCACTTGATTTTTGTTACTCCATTCATGTATTTCAACACATATTTCACATTATAAACTATTTTATTACTCTGAGGTGTTTCTTTCGTAAGACTACCCTATTCTTGAAGGTTGTATACAAACTTATTTGGTAGCTTAGTGTCATAGTGTAGATATTATTTTTAAATTATATAGCACCCCAATCTTGTACACCTAGAAAATACATATCATGGATGTAAATTTATATTATATACCTCTCTTGTTGCCAAAAGGTTCACATACACTATCTCTTTATGCCTAATTACTTATCTCTTAGTCCAACCTATATTATTCTAATGACTTAGACCTTTTATCTTGTCTAGAATGTTGTAAACCCATTTATATTCTATCTCTACAAGATCTAGACTTGTACCTATTTTTCAATTTCCCAAACACTTACATCCTATTAAAATGCTTACATCAACTTAAGTGTCCTAATCTAATGTAAGTGTCCAGTGCTCTAAAGTCATCCAATTTGTAAATGAAATATTTTTATATAGTCAGCCTAAGTGATTTAATATGAGATATTCTCCAAAGGGATTGGTATAAATATAAGATCAACCCTCATTCATTCCTCACCTAGACAAACCTATAAACTTTTTACCTACTCACTAGGAAACATACCAAAACTATTCAATCAAACACTCAAGTGATCAAAGCTTCCCTATTTTCTCATATTTATATATTAGTCATAGATACAACACATAAATAGGTCTAATATACTGAAGAGCATCCCAAAACATATACTTACCACGTTACAAGTAGGTCACTATTGTACTTTCTTATCACCCATTATATGATTCACACACCATCCAACATGTAAGGGAGAAATAAATAAGTCGAGGACCTCTTCAGAGTATTGGCTATGTAGGAAACACTCATTGACAAAGAGGTCTTTAGGGAAGATCAATATCATGTACCCACTAACCCATATTTCCCATAGCTAACATGAATATGAAGAGCTAGGGATTTTATATTTGATAAAGAGCAGTAGTCTATGACCTAGATCTAAAAGCAACAGAGCAAAGATGATAGAGAACCTAGAGGCATTTATGTGGTTTCATCTAATTTCAATAGGTGTTTCATACTAAACACATGCATCCAACTCATATATTAATATTGATGCAATTGTCCCAATTCAACACAAGTGTCTACAACTATAGATGTCAAATTTTTAGAATTAGGTGATTATTTCAAAATCTAGATCTAGTCCACTTTCTGTCTGTTCTAGATCCATATATATATTAGCATTAGAACCAGCTACGTATCTTGTTTTCATTACAATATCTAACACAGTTGTAATTTTTATTTTTAACATCTTATCATAATAAATTCAATATATATTTATTTGAGTTTCATAAATAATTTGCCCACTTTAGAGATAGTCTACATCTTTATGCCCTAGTCTATCTCTAACCCCTTAACCCTAGATCCCCCCCATAACTAGAGTTTAGGGTTAAACATTTGGTGAACCTAATCGTTTGTCCATAAAACCTTGGATTTTGATCTAGGGTTTTTGGATTCTTTATTTATAATTTTTTATTTTTTATTTCTAATTTAACAAAAATTTACAAGTTTAAAATCAGATTTCATTTTGATTTGGTGAACCTCACCTTTTATCTACAAAACCCTAGATTTTGATATAGGGTTTCCTAATTATCTATTTCTAATTTATGATTTAACAAAATTATACAAGTTCAAAATCAAATTTCATTTTCTATCCATGTGTTTAATATGGATAAATGTGTAATTCATTTTATGTTACTATTTTAGTGCTTTTTAGATTCACAAGATAAATGTATAAGCCAATAAAGTTGTTTGAATTTAATATTTTGATTTTAGCAATGTAATATAGTACTTTGATAATATAATTCATTTAAACATGTGCAATAAATGCAATAAGTACAAAGTAGCTAAGGGATAAAAGAGAGTATATCTTATTTGATGTTCTGTTCTAGAATATGACAGTGATTAGGGATCATTATAGGGTTGCCCTTAATATCTTGACCTTATTCATTCTATATTATGACTATTTTTATATACCAAATAGTTACATCAATTATAAATAATAACATCAATGCTAGTGTCCACTTCCAATGCAGGGGTCCAATCAAGGATATGTATCAAAATAGCTACAAATTTGCATCAAGCCTACAGTGTGACCTATGTAGCTATTTTACATCACTAGATGTGTATTTTTGTATTGTGTGATCCAGATAATAGGAAAAACCCTAGTTTCTTTACATTTTACCTCTTATAATCTAGTAAAGAGGGGTTAGTACATGATTCAAGTTATCCCTAGTGACCCTATTTTTTTCTAAGTGCTACCTACATACCCAATACTCCAAAAAAGGCCTTATACCCACATGTAGTTATCCTTTATAGGCATGTGTGTGAAATTTTAATAGTGTGAATATATGCTCTTTTATCTTAGTAACCCTTGGTACAAGTAATTTAATATTATATTTGACCTTTTGATTGATTCATATATTTGATTCAGTGTTGTAGTGCAATTTGAAAGATTGAAATAAATAATATTTTCTAATTTTGATAATTACTAAATCAAATTGTTAGGTGTGTTAATTAGACTATAGCCTTTGTATATATAATAACCTTTTGATTTTGAATTATAACCTAATGACACGTAAAATTATAACCATAGGATGGGAAAAGAGGGATAAAAAAGGGTCACAAAGTGAAAGATATAGAAAAGGATAAAAAATATAAGCTTGGACAGTTGCATCGTAGTTGGGCACTAACATTGATGTTAGTGTCCAAAATGAATTCAAGTGTCCAAGGGATAAAAACATACAAAAAATATGAAACAATAGTTATGGATCCATAGCATACATTGGATGAAGATAAATAACATAACATGTGATCCTAAGGGGTACGTAAATCAAGTGAAATAAGATGGAATCAGAGAGGTCCATAAGAGATCGCATCACTAGATGTCTAATTCTTAGTGAAAAGGTATATATATATATATATATATATATATATATATATATATATACAAAGAGACCATAAATATGTGTACTTGTATCAAAATGTGTGTCTACATTTATCCCCCTTTAATTTATTAATGCAAGAAAAACTAAAATTACTAGTTTAAAGGAAAGGAAAATGCATACCATGGTGTGGACAACACACCTTGTCTTTGCTTAAGCTTTTCTTTAATAATTCATTTGAACATTACTTAAAACCAATAATATTCCAAAAATTAATCAATTTATATAATATGTATGTAATCAATAATAAAAATTATAATAAAGAAAGAGCATGGATATAATACCCTGTGTATGTGTCACGTAGTAGTGGTTCTAGAGTGATGGAAACTAGAGAAGTAGAGTGAGCCTAAAAGTGGTGAAGTGGGCTGTAGCATGGTGTTTTTTTTCCTATATTATGGATATTTGGGAGGTGATCATACCCCCAACCCAAAATAGGATGAATTATCTTCGACCATTGAGAGTATCATTTCCTGACCACCACAACTAGAGTTAAAAAGATATGTATATGTATAAATCAGTATAGGGTGGGTGATGTAATAATTTTCACCCAAAAACTTGGTGAAATCATATTATTTAATCCCTCCAATCATACCAAAAATAAGAACCAACTACTATAGACGGGTAAGGCTCAATATAATTCATAAAAGTTCGATCAGGGTATCAATATGTAAAAGTCTGTGATGTGGTAATAGTCCATAAAATACTTTTAGAATATGAAACTGATTTGAATTTTTTAATATTAGGCACACATTTCATAGCATATGCACCTTTGATATTTCTCATGTTGAAACTATGTATAACAAATAATACCACCAATGTATATAATTTTGCCACAATTGTGAATCTGAATCATATAATGTGTATTTTTGCTAATTTAGAAATTATTAAGTGTGGAGAATGTGCTTCCAAATCATGCCCCCACTATATATGTTGAAATATAAAAATTGAAATAAGTACCAATGTGAAGGACATGTTTCCAAAACATGCCCTTATTATAATCTAGAGGTGTTGAATAGGGAATAAGTATGGGGATAATTTTTCCAAAGCATGCCCCCACTAAATTTGGAAAAATTTCACACTATAGTCGATTATGTATAACATGTTTATAAACATTCCCCTACTAAGATGCCCCCATTTTGGGAGGAGGTGATATATTTCTTGCTATTCATCTCCTTTCAAAAGGAAAGTTGATAATATGCTTGATATAATTTAACTAAAATTATTCTGAAAGTTATGGATAACAATTTATAACATTATTTTTGGTAGTATTTGGAATCTAGTAGAATATATGTGTGTAGCAAAAAAATTAGTGATTTTTGGTAAAATAAAAAAATTTAAATTTGGTATAATATGAAAGAGCTCATCTTTTGAATTCTAACACAACTTACAGTTTCAAAATTGGACAATCGGTGCTCAAGATATGCACATTTGAAGTTTATGTAGAAGTTGTATATTAGGTGCATTGGATAGCAATTTAAAGTCATTTTCATTTAGAAATTTTGTAAAATTTGAGTTTTGAGTTAGGTAATAACCTTTCCATGTGGAATATCCCCTGAACTAATGCAATTTGATGTACTCCACAATGCCCTAGCCATCCAAGATTTTTTTGAGCTGATAAGTAAGTTTGATTGCTAATTTACATGTAATTTTAAATTTTTTTTAAAAAGTTATTTTATATGTGATTTTTGGATTTTTATTGGGACATAAAACACCTACATCGACATCATGGATGTTTGTTTTGGTAACATGACACTAGAGTCTAGGATTAGATGTAAGCATTTGATGTTTTTGACATGTGCAGATGTCAGCATCTGATGCTTCTATCCTATGTATATGTTGGATTCCAATGTTATTATCTTGTTAGTTTTGTGCGTATTTAATTATGATTTTGGTATTTTAACACAAAAAATTATTGATAATGAGTTTTTATTACTGTAGTCTTGATTGTAGAAGGATATACATTTTTGAGAATTTTGACATGGTCAAAATTATTCTACTTTCACAAAGTTAGGTCTAGATGCGACCGACTAGGCCATTATAGATCAGTGGGGATAGGTCACATGGCCCATTTAGGATAGATTACATATGATATCCACATTTTCATAGCTCTAATTGAAAGGTGTAACAAAGATACATGCACTTTTTAGCTCCTTATAGGTGAGATGATAATCACTTTAGAGGACGTGTATTAGATTTTATAGCTTCCAATTACAGATGAGAGAGTTCAGGTTGCTAGAGATGGCATCTCGTGTAATGTTAGAAATTATCATGTATATTTAAATAGTCAATTGGATCAATATGTAGAGATGAGTAGTATGATTCATTTTGATAATATTATTATAGGTTATGTTCTATGATTGTGGAAGTTTATTTACATTTTATTTTTATCATTTGTGGTTGTGGAGGGTGGTACAATTGGTATTTCATATTGTATATACCATATAGTGTGGAATATTTAGTTTAATCAGACTAGATATTCATGAGGTCACATTGTATTGGACCACTTATGTAGGGATATTTATAGGTTTACATAGGTGAGTCATGGTAAAGTAATTAGAGATGTAACTTTATTACATGTTTGGGATTATGAGCAAATTATAATGGTACAACTAGATGGCATTCCCTACATGTATGGGATCATCCACATATGTTTACAAAGTGGTGAGTATTTTTACATGGTAGGATATATACCATGATGTAGTACCATATTACTTTGGATAGGTTAACCCTAGATTAGATTGTATTGCATCCATACAATACTTTCATTAGATGGCCTGAGGATGGACATGAGTTGTAGAGGGTTCATATAAACATGTGGTTGGTGTATCAGTTTCTTAGAGTTTGTGAGTTTTTTCAATATGATTGTGTTTTATATTATTTTGGTATATATCATGGAGTGCCTTCATCATCCTACCCCTAGAATCAAACAACACAAAGTGGGCATAGGCCCCTTGATAGGCCGATACCTACGACTATGGATTTATCCCCATGTCTAGCTGATGACTGATATCCCATGGTTTCCCTAGCTATAGGAGATGATTCAGGATGTACAAATAGATATGTGTAGTGGTTTTATAGATATTAGTGGCCACT
>JARHVA010006574.1:5000-70000 GCA_037957365.1 Torreya grandis
TTTAGATTTAACATTGTTGATAATGAGGGAGACAACATCACAGTTACTTCCTTTGGTGATGTTGCACATCATTACTCCAACTAGGTTTAGGCTGGAAATATATACTCTATTTCATTAACAACTTTGAAATATTGAAACAAATAATAAAACCATACTATGAGTGTATGGGAAATAATACTTAGTATGGAATTATTTGTCAAACATTGTTATGAGTAAGACACCACTATTCCATTATTTCCATTTGATTTTATGGAAATGAAGCACATACAAGATGCAATTACAAACACATAAATCCATATCATGGGTCTTGTTATTTATAATATTTCCACTTAAATTTTCATGTGACCCAATGGGACTGTGATTCTGAGATGGACTTTATTTCTACAAGACTATTTTGATTATGATTGCAAGGTATCCATATTAGGTGGTGTCTATGAGGAAGAAGACAAGATTATAGAAGAAATGTGTTCTCAACCCAAAGAGCATCTTCTAATTCTTTAAATAAGAGAGGGTAAGGATCAAACATATAATAAAAAAATAATTGGAACTAACTTGGACACAATTTTTTTTTGTTATTCTAGATATACCTGAAGCACATTGATTATGAATATGGTTGGAGGAGAATGGCCCAAAACTACCATCTTCATCACTCAGTAAGAGAAATATTGAACATAGAATAATTACAGAAACACATAAATTAGGGATTCTTGTGAAACTACATACATTTATGTTAAAAACTATTATAATTCACATAAAAATTACTAATTTTTTTATCTTACATGTGTGTCTATTAAGAAAAAATGACAATGTAAAAATAAGTAAGTTTGAAAAGATAACAGAGATTGGCATTTTAAAAAGTGCAACCTTGAAGCACATCATTATGAGTAAAAGTATGCTTTGAACATAATATTAGAAGACATGAATTACCCAATATAGATAACGATATGTTACACCTTGGTCCTCTGCTAGGTAAACTTATTGAATTATCCATGGATATTTGTAGTTGGCAATTTGATTTGGTTATTTTTAACTAATCTTTGAGATATATGATTTTATGAAGTAATTGGATATTTCTTAGGTTACATTATTATATTGTTATGAGTTAATTGTAGTATATATCTTTACACTATGATCATATATATATATATATATATATATATATATATATATATATATATATATATATATATATATATATATATATATATATATGACCTAATTACCTTCTTATTGTGAATTTGATATAGGAGAACTTATACTTCAAAATGTGATGGAGGGAGAGCATCATCGAATAGGGTGGTGTAAATGGATTTGTTGGGTGATGGTAGAAAAACCATCCAGAACTTTGCACATATTAAAATAGAAATACATGTTAGATGCAGAGTGGAATGGTTTGCATAGTGTGTTTTGGTGTAATTTTCTTTAGATAGTTGTTTACACATGGTTTGGTAGCATAGTTTATTGGTTTTATAGAATTCATCTCAAGTGATATTATAGCTGACCATTAAATGTTTCTGAAAATAGGATTTGCATAATTATTGAAAAATTTTGTTTATTGATTAATAAAGTAATCATTAAACTATCATGAGATTAAAATGCTAATTTAATTATCAGGTATATGGATTATCGAAATTAGAAATAAAAATAAATAAAATATAGTAATTTATTTGTTATGAGGAAAAAAAAATAATTCTTTATACTAAAGAGAAAATATAAATGTTTAACATTAGGAATATATATATATATATATATATATATATATATATATATATATATATATATATATATATATATCCAAAAAAAGTAATTTAAAGAAGAGAAAAAGATAGAGAGAGAAGTCTCAAAGGAAAAAGCTATCCCTTTGTCTATAGAAGAAGAGAGTCAAAAATAGAAAGGAAAGGGAGGCACAGCAGGATCAAAAGTGATAGAAAATGAAGAAAAGGAGGAGGGAGTCGAGATGAGGAAAAAAAATTCTTCAAAATCAGGGTATTTTCGGTCAACATTTGTGAGGTAGGCAATATATTGATGTTCTGTTTGATTATGTAAATAGTAAGAATAAGCAGACATGTCTATTGAATAATAAAAATACACCCGATTCATACATATCAAACTGTTGAACAATGAACTAAATCGATTGAAACTTGTCGCTATAAATATTTTATAGTATATTTATACCTTTAGAAATATAATAACAGTGAAGTATAGAGACCATAATATAAAGGAATAACCAAATTATTTGATTTTAAGGATACTCCAATATATAATGCATCCCTTTATTTATACGTACATGAAGTTAGCATGAACCGAATGTTATTATCGTTGTGCACGAATAACGATCTAGTATACCTATAGAGGAACCTGATATGATCGTTCATGATATGACAATGACTTGAATTATATTATTTTTCTCTATTCATTATAATGAACTTATAAACATATTAAAACAATATTATGAATAGCGATCTAATATGAACAATGAACTTATAAATTATACCGATCTTATGAATAGTGATCTAATATACCTAGTCGTTATCCTTTGGAATCTGTTCAGTTCATTCGATTGTAAGCATAATCCAATTTGATATCTTGGACATCAAAATTTTAAGTATATATATAGTGAATTCCTAAAACAAGTTGAAAATTGTCTTGATTTCCAATCTGGGTAAGATAGGTTTCATACAAAATATGTATGTCCAAGCAGCTTAGCATCCCATTATTTTTCTATTCGTACATATGAGATGTTCATTAATTTAATTTTTTTAAAGTATGATATCTTATAGAATTTAAATGATTAAGATACTAGATGGGCTATTCGTGGGGGTGATTTACCAGGCAGGTCCTTGCTATAGTAAGGAATTGAATTATTTAGGTTCAGAGCTCACTCGTTTAAATCATGGCATTAGGGGCGTCCTTTGGATGGAAGTTATCATTCAAAGTGATAGTGAAATATTAATAGCGATATTGTATGTATTCAAAAAATTTGGATCGATGCATCGACAGGCGTTGTAACCATAGCAGAATAAGTCGCTATCCTCCTATCATCTTATGTTAACCATTAATTGTAGCAGAATGAACATATGCGGCGATACCCTAGCCTCTCTAATGAGCTCAAATAAACAATCATGTTTAGCGCAGGATAAATAAGCAAGAAGATTTTATATCTGGATCTGTCATTCCAATTAAAACATAGATTTTGGATTTATTATATGAAGCATGTGTAGCTTAACGTATTCTTCCACCACTTTATATATATATATATATATATATATATATATATTAATATTAATATTAATATTAATATTAATATTAGGTTATCATAGAAAGCATGGGAAAACATAATGCGTAGTGTGGATAAAATGCCTATATTAGGCTAGGTATTAAGGAGTTAATTAGAAGTATGCTTTTTGATAATGTAGATACTCTTATTGCTATATCTAAAACTTGTAAACGTACCTTTAGATGTGTGTCTATATGAATGGATTTAGAGATGAGTATATATTAATATAGTAGAGGTTATGCATTAATGGATTGATTGGTTATATTTGATAGTATGATGTAGGATAATACGCTTAACTAGATATAAGAGACTTTTGAGGTCTTGTAGTCATAACAAAATGCTGATTTTATAGGGAAAATAAATAACCTTAAATTTGATTAATAAGATTTGTTTATTAATATTCTTAAAAGTATTACACTTATAATTGATAAACAATTTATTCGGTATAATGTCTTTTTTAGAACTTAATGAAAAGCTTATTGGAAATTTAAAAGATCATAGGCATTTGAATGCTGTAATTAATTTTCATTGGAAGAAAAAAATGTGTACAGAACATACTTAGAGTAGATTAATTTGGGCAGATATATATGTATATGTATTATGTACTAGTATATGATGGTGTATGCTTATATAGATATTATCTGCTACAAACTAAGTCATGAACTATGAAAGAGCGGATCATTAGTTTACATCTACACAGGCTCCATATAGACATTAAGGACTTATTCCATCAATACATGATAACTTTGAAAGGCCATTTACAAGATGTTTTTCAGTTATTTATTCAATATATCCATAACACAATGTCCCTAGCATTTCATACCATAACATGATAATACTATCACCATGTGCTACAAGTAAAGGTTAAAAAGACCTAGAACAAAAACAAAACTTATCAAAAGTTTAGAGTCTGGTAGTAATATTTAATGTACCTATATCAACTATATCACTAGGATCATTACATTCTCTTATTACAACATAATGTGGAGTAAGCTCCACTATTTTAGTATTACTATAATTACATATTTGATACACAAAGAAAATACTAGAAGATATTTTGTGTATAAGAAAAACATTGTTAAAATAACCATCATGTATGTTGATATTTACCAATCCAAAAAATTCAATATGTGAATAATTTATGAAAAAAATATGTGTACTTTAATACAATATCTCTTGAAAATGGATGACATGATGATAAACACATAGGTCAAAGATACACTAATCATTAGATGAATATGTAAGTATATATGAAAATATTTTCCCTTTTCCTTTAGGAGGATTAGAAGATGGAGAAGGCACATAAATATTGTGTTATTTCAATGATACCTCTAATGATGTAATATTCTTAAACCATCTACTCTCATCATGATTAGGACCACCAAAAAAAGTTACAAGGAAAATTTCCTTCCGTTACATAAAATACTTTATGGTTTTAGAATATTGAGGTGGTTGTGTGGTGCTATTTTTAGGTCTATTGAAAGATACTTTCCTCTTCTTGGATTTAGATGAAGGTTTTCCTTTTGAGGTATCATCTACTAGTGCATGACTAGAACTATGTATAACATCTATGGTCGTTAGTTTTATTTTCTCTATAGTTAGTTAATTATAAAAAGAACATTCAAAATAAGGCCATTTCAGTTCTTCACATAATGCATCCATCATGGAAAATAAGGTAGAGGAAACTAAAATTTATGGTCTTTTAAATTTTAAAAAAACCATGAAGATGCACATCTTATCACTTTTATCCTTATCACCAGCATTCAACTGACCTATGAGATTTGAGTTTTTGCAAGAAATCATCTATTCAAGTAAAATCTAATATAGAGAGAGCACTTAATTCCACATTTAATTATGACATTTTCATTTCATTTAATTTTCCAACCTAGTTTTTAAAATTTACCTGTGCCTCTTCTAGCATTATAGCATCTGTAATGTGAACTTGGAGATTGTCTAAAGCCTTGAGGCCAATCAATATAAGAGCCTCATCCTTCATGTATCCATATGCATAGTTTCTCTTTTTGAGGTGAATTATGTGTGTGTTGTGCCATTATAAGTACTCCATAAGCCATTTTATTTAAGTATTTGTTCTACTATTCCCTTCCAAGTATGGTAATTTATGGAGTTTACAAGTTTGAACAATCATATTTAATTACCGAGGATGAAGATGATGTTGACATGAAAACTATAAACATTATTTATACAAATTTGTTCAAAACAAAAATAAAAATAACAATTAAAAAAAGAAAAAAATCCTCATGTTGTAATCTAACATCTTTCAACGATATTTTCACCACCCTTAATACAAATACTGACTCTAATTAAAATAACATAAAAAAAATTTCACAAGGCAATACTTATTTTACACTTGAAAAATATTTTTAAATGTATTATTATTGTTTTAAAAAATAAAAAAAGGTAAATTTATGTAGAAAAACAAGTATCTATGTATTTGACCACAAGACCTGCACCTTATACATTTATTAACAAAAGTATCCTAGCCATTTTAACAAGGTCAAGTTTGTAATCCAAAACATGAAATTTTAATATTAACAACTTTTAAGGGATAAATTAATGAAATAAATCCAAAACATGACTGACACATGTGACAGGGGGATGTGTAATGTTATATTTGTCATAAAAATATTCATTTTCTCAAGTAGTGCCTGGTTATCAAGGACAAATTTGAAGAAACTTCATTAGAAAATTGCCCAAATCTCCTCCAAACACCTTTTAAAATAGTCTCTACAAAATATTCCATAAGGGTCATACATCTTGATGTATAGTTTTACATCACAATTTCAAATGAATTTAATGACAATATTGTATGTTACCATACCATCATATTTAAAATTTTCATATTTTAAAGCCTTCAAATAGGAAAAAATATACAAGTGTGCACAAAGTTGTGATAGCTTGTCAATTTTCTATTTCCACAACCTAAAGCACTATATGACATGAACAAAACTAGTATGTATAGATTTAGGGTGTAACTTAGGATATTTATATAATACACTATTGTTTTATAGTTAAAAAAGTTGATATATACAACCTATGGTGAGCAAAAACAATATTGGGGGAAGGGAGTTTATAGAAACCTAGTTAGCAGGTTTGGCTCTAGAAGGATGGTACTACTTGATGCATCATGCTTCATCAAAATTCTATAGTAAAATGAACTCAATTTCCTACTCACCTATGCTTTTAAATTCCATTTTTTAACATGTATAGCCTGGAACCTTAAAAAAAATACATAACTTACAAGAAAAATTTGGAAACAAGAGATAACTTATGAGATAATAAAATATCTTTGGAACACATCAATAAAAAAAATATTTATGTTAGGATATGAAATATTTTTAAAAAAAACTAGGGGAGAGGATATTTAATCAGATTTCCATGATCTGATTTCATTAATAATTGAGAAGGAGGTACATAAGTCCCACAAGATCAATTGAATAGATATCACCTGCAATAATAAATGTGAAAAAACAATTCAAGAGAATAAATAAAATGTCTTTATTTAATACTTATAAAATAATAGTTGATGTCCATAATTATCTCAATCTCTCTATAAAATCAATTTACATTTCAAATATATAAAATAAAAATAGTTTGTTGTGTGTGAACAAAATATTTGTCGTTATTTCACTAATAAACAAAATTAAAAATATTCTTTTTTCAACTATTACATGTAAAATATTTTTGACATAATCTCAAAAATAAAATAAACCTAGGTAACAACTAACTTACCTGGGTAAAAAAAATTAACTATATGTAAGTTTAAACCCACATTATTTCAACAAAATCATATGTAATACATACTACATATGGTCATAAAGGATTATAATATAGTTTAATAATTCTAATATATGTAAATGGTTGAGAGGGATACATAATAAAAGTGGGGTACAAATTTTATGTATTTTCTTTGAGGTTGGGCATTAGAAATGGTAATATTATGGTGGTAATTCATTTGTGATGGGAGAATTTTAACAAGCATAGAAGAAGTACAAGGATGGTGTTGAATTGATTAATGCTCCAAGTATTATGGATTGGTGTAATGAAATAATATATCTTAGATCACATAGAAATTATCATTACAAAAGATTATTTTAATTAAATGGAGTAAAAATAAACAAATATATGAATATTTTAGTAGAATACCTAGATCAATTGATTTCCACTTATCCCAAATCTCAAATTCTAGTTTGTTTCATATTTATAATAGAAACTTGGCATGGTTTTATTATTTATTTGTACAACTTGATTAAAATTAAAGTGAGCTAAAATAATAGGTTGTAAAATACTTGACTCATACACATTATAAGATTATGACAGAAGCCATTCATTACAAATACTATGGGATTATGAAATGAGATCAACAATTAACATTGACCACATATGATATCTTGTTCAACCAAGTAAAATTTATTTATAATATAAGCATATATTTTTATTTTTTATTTTTCTTACATGTAATTAAAATTTGTTTAAACTATAAATGCATGACAAATTTTTTTCTTAAATTGCATGTAACGGTAATAATGATGAAATATACTTATACATTTCTCTTATATTTATTGTAAAGACAATAATGAATCCACATTCGAGTAATGTATAAATGAATAAATTTCAGATAAATTTATAAAGGAAATCATTGATTATAGTAAATAATATATAATTTTCTCATAAATTTCATTTAAAGATAATAATGAACTCACATTTGACTAATGCATAAATAAATAAATTTCACATCAATTTATAAATTAAATCATTGATTATAGTAAATAATAATACAGACCTTTTCTTTAAATATGGAATAGATACGTCAATATGTGAGTTGGTTATGACCCAAGTATTTGTATCTATTTTCATGGTTGAATTAAATAAAAATGTTATTCATCAATTAGTAAGATACACACACCCCAAAATAAGGTTAGATGGCCAAATCAAGTTATGCAAGGAAACCATCCTACTTGAGACCATTATTTCAATTGTGGAGTTTACTAAAAAATACACACACAAAAATAGACGTTCAATAATATTAATATAATTTATTTTAAATTGGATTTTTCATGCATATAAAATTAAGGCATGAACCTAATAGCATAGAGTATAGAATAAATATTTTTATAGAGAACCAATATTTACCTGAATAATGAAATAGCATTTTGTCTATAATTTTTCTAGGGTTGTTTTGAGATATTTTATATAAAGATGAATGAAATGTTAATCTAAATAAATGATCAAGGGATACACATGACTGATAGAATCAATCTAAAACATAGAACCTAAGAAAATAATCATGCAAAAATGTTTCCGTAGAATAAATAAAATATCCTCATCCAATCACTCTAAAACAATATATGATATCCCATAATACTCTTTATTTCACTGTATTTAATCTATTAGATTAAAAATATATATGACAACAATAGTTTGTTGTGTGCCAACAAATTATTTTTCATTATTGCACTAATAGAGAAAACTAAAAATATTAATTTTTCAAGTATTACGTGTAAAATATTGTTGGGATAATATCATTAATAAAATAAACTACCCTAGGAAAATATAACTAAACCTAAGAAAAAAATAGCTTACCTTAGGTAAAACTAATTAAACTTAGGTAATACTAAGCACACGTTATTCTAATACCCTCTTGTATATGAAACATGGTGAGTATAAAACAAATATTGGTCTCGGCTACTAGGCCTAGTAAGGTAACCATGTACAAACCAAATAAAGCATTAAAAGGATAAATGTAGTAATTCATGTGAAAAATGAGTAAAATCGAAAGGCTTAGTGAAGATGTCAATAATTTTCTCATCTCTAAACATAAACTCCAAAGAAATAAATTCATCCTAAGGATCCTAGAAAATGAATTTCCTGTTAACTTCAATGTCTTTTATAATTTTATGGTAAAAAATATTGCATGAGATAACAATTCAGACTTTAGATCTCACACCAATGAATAATAGAACCTTGTTGGTTGAAGTCAAAATCTTTAATTAACCATCAAGGGCAAAGAATCTCTTGAATAGTTTTAGCATCAACTAGAGACTCTACCTCAATCAAAGATAATATAATAACTATATAATATTTTCATGACTAAGTAACTAAACTAGAGTAAAGTGTCTATACAAATCGATAAGTGGATTTTAGAGAACGTCAACATCACCAACACAATTAAAGTTAGGATATCTGACAAATTGTACATAAAATCATGGTGCGTAATGTATAAAAAATCATGTGGTTCCTTAAATGTAGTGCATAATATGATTGGATGCTTATGAATGACTCTAATTAGGCTCATGTGATAATTGAGAGATAGGGATAAAAATATGTGATCTTATAATGTGTATGAGTCAAGTATAAAACATAACCTAAATTTTTTTGATACAATGTCAAATCAATAAGAGGAATAATGTAAGTGGCATATAACATAACACTTGATTGATATGGAGTGAGATCAATATTACAATGATCCATGCTAAACCTATGAATAATATATGTTAGAAACTTTTGTTGTCTAATAGATATACCCTCAGAATATTGATGAACTTTAATTCTATGAAAATAATGCAAAAGTCCCAAATTTATCATTACAAACCTATCTACCATCTTGTCCTTGATGTTATATATTAAGGAGTATGAACTTGTTATGAGAATAAGGTCATCAACATAAGAATCAAATATTATAATATCTTCACCTTTCTTTATGATATAACTCAAAATGATGGAAAAATAACTAAAAAGAAAATAATCCATCTTCTCATACCTAGCTTTAGAAGTTTATGTGAGGCCATAAATAGAATAATGGATTCTAATAACTAATGATGAATACTGCATAAATCAGGGAGGATTATCCATTTAGATCTCCTCGTAGATACCACCATGTAAGAAAGCACCCTCCACATCCATCTTTAAAATTAACCAATAATGTGAAGTGCAATGAAAGTGTATAATCCTAATATAATACATATTATCTATAGTGGAATTAGTTTTAGAGTAATAAACTCCTTCAACATATGATAAACCTTTATCTACTAGTCTAGCTTCATACTTATCAACTCATCCATAGACAATATATTTGGTCTTAAAGATCCTTTTAAATTTTAAAAGTTTTAATCCATGTGGGAAGGGGGAGAAGATCCATTTTAATATTATTCATTAATGAAGAAAACTAATCATACATCATAACATGCCACATATATTTATGAAGGGACTCTTTAAATAAGAATGGATAAATAGTAATATCTTTTCCCATAAGAGAAACACCATATGTCTATGAGAATGTGTGATAAGAATCAAATAGATCACTAAGAAAGGAAATTACTACTTATAGAGTGATTTATTCCCACTCATGCATAGATTATGAAGAATATGGTTATTTTGGATGAATAGGTGTAACATCAAAATCATCCTCATCGTGATAAAAGAAGTCAATTCTTGACCATAACGTACATAAGGAGAAAATTGAGGATAGGAATTACTCGATGTAGAATCCTTTAGAGCGGATATATCAACAACACATAAGTCCCTTTAAGACAACACTTTATGTTTAATAGTATCAAAAATTTGGTTAGATTTTACATCTTCACAATAGTCAACACACATTAGTATTTGGATTTTCTTCTCCAATGCTCTAATTTTTTCATCAAGAACAAATTCCCATGCCTGATTCCATAAGAACTAAAAATCTAAAATATCAATATTCATCCCTGACCAAGCTTTTTGTTATTATATTTTTCACAGCTTTGTGAGGCATATGGTTTTGACTGTAATTTTAACAATTCACTATTTCAACCCAATATTGTGAACCCAAATTTTAAGAATGAATCATGAAATTTTCCATCTATTTCAATGTTCAATTCTTCCTCTCTGCTATACCATTTTTTTGGGGATTATATGGTATAATTAATGGATGTTATAATTTATGATTAGTAAATAAATAAATAAAAAAATTACTATCATACTCAACCCATTGTTATTGCATATCTTTTGAAGAGGAAGAGATGATTTTTTTTCAAGAAATGCTTTAGAATTTTTGAAAGTTTCAAGGACATCACTTTTAATCTTGATAAAAAACACATAAGTTTTATGAGTCAAATCATCAAGGAAAATGAATGCATATTTGGACCCTAAAAAATAATGAGTTATAAAAGCCATCAAATCACTATGAGCAAACTCTAAGAGTTCATGTGCACATGTGGCCTTACCAACTAGAAATGGATACTGGTGTTGTTTATCAAATTCACATCAAGGACATATTCAATCGATACATGAAACTTTTGGAAGGCCATTTATAATATGTTTTTTACTCATTTTATGAATATATACATTACTTAAATTACATAGACATTCATGCCAAAACTTGATAAGACTATCGCCATGTGCTACAAGTGAAGAATAGGAAGACCTAGAATAAGAATCAAAATTAATAAAAGTTTAGAGTCTTATATAGTGATTTAATTTACCTATATCAAGTATCTCATTTGGATCATTACATTATCTTCTTAAAATAACATGTGGAGTAAAGTCTACTAGTTTACCAGTACCAAAATTACATATTTGATACAAAGAGAGAAAAACATTAGAGAGTTGGGGTACAAGTGATACATTGTTGAAGAAAACATCATATATGTTGATATTTATTGATCACAAAAGTTTAATATGTGAATAATTTCCCATAATAATATACGATGTAGTTTAATTCTTAATATAATACAAGAGATATCGAGAATGCAAGAGATCATGAAAAATACCTGAGTTAAAAATAAACTAATCATGAGATGAAGATGTAGGTATAGATTAAAGTTATTTATCCTTTCCCTTTAGGATGAGTAGAAGATACATAAATTTTGTGTTTCAATGCTACCTCTAATGATTAATATTACTAAAACATCTACTTTCATCATGATTAGGACCACCATAAAATTCACATGCAGCTGATATTTTATTCTTTTGATTAGAAGACTTTATCATTTTATAATATTGAGGTGGTTTTTTGGTGGTATTTTAAGGTTTATTCAAATATAATTTCCTCTAATTGAATCTAGGTGAAGATATTCCTTTTTATTTATTATCTACTAGTGCATTACTATAACTACGTTTATCATTTAGTGGGATTAATTTTTTTCTCTAGTTAGTCTTTCAAAAAACATACAAAAGGTCATTTTAATTATTCAGATAATTTATCCATCATCATATATAAGTTAGAGGAAAATAAACTATACAGTCCTTGAAATTTGAAAAAATCATGAACATGCACTCCTTATCACTTTTATCTTTGTCACCAACTTTCAATTGCCACCTAATATATTTATTTTCTACCATGAATTCAGATTTTAAAGTGAAATATAAAAAAGGGAGAGAGAGATAAATTTGTTCCAAATATAATTAAAAAATTTATAATTCATTTATGTTTTCAAATTGGGTTTTAAACTTTATACATACCTCTTTTATCATTATAGCATCTATAACATGAAATTGTAGACTATCTAAAACTTTTAGGGCAATCAATTTGATAACCTCCTCCTTCTAGAAATAAATATGCATATTTATCCTTTGAAAAGGTGAATGTTGTGGGTGTTTTATCATTAAAAATATCCACAATCCTATATATCTAAGGAGTTGATTCATTTTTAGCTTCCAAGCATCGTAACTTATGGAGATTAGAAGTTGAAACTATTGATATTCCATTACTGATGAAAAATATTTTGTTGATAAGAACATTATATACATTTATTTTCAAAATTATTTAAAAAAATTCAAAATTAAACTCCTAAAATTAAAATTTAATACATTAAATTATCCTTTTACAACTCTTAATACAAAAACTAACTCAAGTTAATATAATGTAAAATAATTTTTCAAAAGGGAATATATGTTTTACACTAAAAAATATTTTCAAATGTACTATTTTTGTTTTAAAAAATAATAAAATGTGAATTTATGTAAAAAATGGGTATAGGTATTTGACCCCAATAACTTCACCCTATAAATTTATTAACAAAAGTATCCTAGCCATTTTACGAAGGTCAACTTTGTACACATGAAACTAAAAAAATTATTTTTTTACCATTTTTAAAGGATAAATTAATGAAATAAAACCAAAACATTAATCACACATTTGAGATGGGTTATGTAATTTTGTATTTGTCATAAAAATATTCCTTTTCTAATGTAGGGATTGGTTGTTAGGTAGAAATATGAAGAAAATTCATTAAAAAATTGCCCAAAATATTCTCTAAACATATTGAAAATAGGCTTTAAAAATCCTTCCAAAATGGCCTAAAGCTTGATGTATAATTTTACATAGATATTTAAAATTAATGTAATGAATATATTATATGTTACCATACCATCAAAGTTTAATTTCTCATATTTTGCACCCTCCAAATCAAATAAAATTGTATCGGTTTGTACAAAACAATGACAACTTGTCAAATTTTTATTTCCATATTTTGAAACATTATAATACATGACAAAACCTGGTATGTGTAGGTCTAAGGTGTAAATTTGGACAATTATCTAACCCCCTATTTCTTTATATTTCAAAAATTTGATCTGTACAATCTATGTTGAGAATAAAACATATTGAGGGAATGGAGTTTGTAAAAACCTAGTTAGTAAGCTTTGATCCATAAAGAATATAATTATATAAGATACATGAATCAATTTCCTACTCACCTATGCTTTAAAATTCTATTTTTTTAGCATGGTCAACCTGAGACCTTTTAAAACAATATAAAAATTACAATAAAAATCATGCAAATAAGAGATAACTTGTGATAGAATAAAATATTATTAGACCACATGAATAGAACAATGGTTCTGTATTGGGATTGAAAATATATTTAAAAATTAACGGAAGAAGATATTCAATTGGAATTCCAATATTTGATACAGGAATGAGTAGGAGATATAGAAGACCCACAAGATTCATCAAGGAGATAGAACCTATAATAATAGACCTAGAAAAAGAATTATAGAGAATAAATAAAATATCTTTATTCAATCCTTCCAAAACAATAATTTATGTCCCTATTTCTCTCTTTATATCTCCATATGAAATATATTATATTATAAATATATATAATATAAATTATTTATTGTGTGTGAATAATTTATTTGTCATTATTGTATTAGTAGACAAACCTAAAAAATATTCATTTTTAAATTATTGTATGCAAAATATTATTTGGATGATATCAATAATAAAATAAACAAACTAATGTAGGTGAATATAATTAACTCTGGGTAAAAAATATCTTACCCTAGGTAAAACAAATGAACCCTAGGTAAGTTTAAATAGACATTTGGTTATAAATGTTTCTAAGATAGTTTAATATTTATAAAATGTTTCACTAGCTAAGTAGGATACAAAATAAGTGTGGAGTACATATATTATGGATTTTCCTTCAGGTTGAGCATCACAAAGGGGAATACTTGAGTTTTGATGCATGTCTGTTAATAAAGTATTAAAAAAGAGTAGAAGAAGTATAAGGATGTTGTTTACTTGATTGATACTAGAAGTATTATGATTGGTGTAATGATGTAATTTATCATGGATCATATAAAAATTTTGATGTGCAAAAAATATTCTAATTAGTGGCAGAAGAGATAAATGAATTTATGAATATTTTCGTATAGTAATTTGATTAATTTCCATTAATTCTAAAGCTCAAATTATAGTTTATTTATTATTTATACTATAAACATTGCATGGTTTTACTCTTGCTTTATAGAACTTTATTGTAATGAATGAGAGTAAAAATTATAGATAGTAGAATGTTTTTGTATGCCCTTAAGGCCCATTGAGACAAGTCATTCATTAAAAATACTATAAGACCATGAAATGACATCAATAATTGACATTGACTACATATGAGATGTTTTTCAACCAAGTAAAATTTATTTATAATATAAATTCATATTTATATTTTTAATTTTTCATACATGTTGATTAAATTTATATAGACTATAAATATAGGTTACATTTTCACATTATTTTCATGCGAAGATAATAATGATGGAATAGACTACTATTTTTCTTATTGTTTAAAGAAAAAAAATGTAAAGCTATCAAGGATGGATAAGACCATATTTTATCCCAACGGATCAATGATAGTTACAGTAACCTAGATTTGAAAGTCAAAGAATGAAATTTTATCCCATTAAGGGGACAAAATAAAATAAAATTAAATTAAAAATTTTAAGGATTTTTAGAAAAATGTACAAACAATACATCATTGTATACATAAGTTAAAACATATATGTTTGATTAATGTCAATGATCCAAACTCAATACATATTGAGGAGAGATTGGAAGTGTATGTGACCTTTTTATGATAAAAAGTTGGACACACTATTATTTTTTGACCCTCAAATATGGTTTCATAAAAATGTAAAGTAATTACTATTTGAAGACTTTTAACCAAAAAAATGATAATTCACTATTCAGATTTATTGATTTATAAGAAAAATAAATGATGAAATTTCATGGAAAGCCTCATAATAAATATTTGTGAAAAGTTTATGAATTCAAGAATGAATTAATTCTCAACACACATAAAACTATAGTTAATCCTAAAGGTTAATTGGACTAAATTCTTGATGTTAGTATTCAATTTAGTTTGTTCTAATTTATAATTAGCTTGTCATTATATATTTTACTTTTATTTTTAATATCTACTAACATAGTTAACATAGGTTAGTTGTACTAGATGACCTTATAACTTTCCATGGTTGGTGTTGTGATTAGATAATATAATACACTTGAATAAAATATAAGATTTTAAAAAACATGTTATCGCTGATAAATCCTATGCGGTGATAGAGGATACATACATACACCTATGAGAGGTTACAATTTTTCTCTACTCATCACATTTTGTGTGCAACAACTACGCAATGTTTTATCTATTTTGTCCTTTAGTATTGATAAATTTATCTTAATGTATGCATGTAGTTTCATGAAATTTTGTAGTATAAAAAGACATATATTGTGTTTATACTCCCATCCATATAAGATCTTGAAGTTATTTCATTAATTAGGAGCATGGTTCAAAATGTTGTGAATTATACTAACATATGTTTTCTTCTTAAATCATGTTTTAGATGTGAGTAAAAACATCCTCATTTTTTTTCTTTTTTTCTTGGAATAAAAAATTTCTATGGTTATGTATATCACTATATTTTTCAAGTGAAATAACTTATAATTAATATCTAAACCTCTATATTTATGTGCAAAGTGAAATAAAGATCACACTATTTTTACCCTAAAGAAGGACAATTTCTTATCCAAGGGTTCATCTAACTTCATAAAATTTTAGATTTTAGGGAAGAATATAGAGTGAAAAAATACATATCTTATGTTTGAAATCCCATCTAGAGGTGACTAAAAATCTTGTTTATTGATTATGCACATAATTAAAAAGATTATTATTATAGTGACTAACAATTGGTCCCTAAAGTTATGTTTTTATATGATATGAAAACTGAAATAGCTTACTCCTCATCATTATTGAAATATAATTCTCCAGGTGATGTGTAGATTATTTCCCCATGCAATCATAAAATCTTACATTTTGTCTCTACCCCTAATGTTTTCATGAAATGGTTGGGAAAATTTTGCATTATTTTCCCCTTTAATAAAAATATGTTTGTCATAATATTTTCACTAAACCACATGTCCTTTTTTACTGTAATGGCTTATTGAAAGTTATAAAAATTTGTATATTCCATTTATACTCCTTTCTAGATGTGACCAAAAAGTTAGTTCATCAATTTACCATTCAATTAAAATGTTGTGGATTATACTGACCAAAAATTTTATCCTTAAAAAATGTATTTTGCACCATATCTTCCTCATTTATATTGGAATATAATTCTCTAGGGGATGCATAGAAGGACCTACATTCAAACATTGTAGAAAGTTTGCACTAGTTTTCCCCTTAAGAAAAACATGTTTATTTTAAGGGAAACGTATAGACATGTTAAATTTTTGAGTGCATGGGATAAAATATAGAATAAAAAAACCTATGTTATGTTTTTATACCCATATAAATGTGACATGATATCATTTCGTTGATTCTGCATGTGTTTTGAATTTTTGTTATATTGACCAATGTTTTCTCTATATAGAGAGTTTTGACTACATGGAATAACATACTATATTATAATTATCTATAATGATAGAAATTGAATTATTCATTAGATATTTATATTAATCCCACATAAAAAATTATGAGCTATGGTTCATATCTAACCTAGATAGTTTTTTGGAAACGACTGCAAAAAGTTTGCATTAATTTCCCTCAAATAAAATTAATTTTATCTACAGGAACATGTCTGAACACATGAATATTTGGATTCTATATGATTATTAAGAGATTAAAAATTATTTTATTATGTTATTACTCCTATCCATACATGGCGTTGAATTCATTTCCTCCTTTGGATGTGAGGTTCAAAATTTACATGTTATATTGACCAACATTTTCTACATAAATAAAGTATTGACTATGGGAGAAATGTTTCCAACATATTTATGTTTTCATGAGTAAATATAATATTATGGGTTATTTTTATTGGAATACTTCATGAAACTAAAATAAATTATAGTTTGTATCAATCCTTAATGGTTTGCATACAATGGTTGTGCAAATTTCACATTACTTTTCCCCTTAATAAAGAAAAGTTTACCTTGATGGATATGTCTGGTCATTTAGAAATGATGAGATTCCAAGATAAAAAAGAGTGTAAAACTATTTTCATTCCATTCTTAGACTTATATTTATGTGACTGTTACTAGGGTTCATAAATTGGGTGTATGCCACACAAGTGCATTATACTGACCAAATTTTACGCTATAATTAATATTTTGTCCATGAGATAAAATGTACCACCATTTTTTACTCATAAAATTTTGAATGAAACTATATATGGGATGGGTATAGGAATTTATTGAAACCACATGAGCTTATTGTTTATCTCTACCCCTCTTGCTTTATCTAAAATGGTTACCCAAATTTCACACTATTTTCATTGTTATGAACGATAAGATTATCTTAAGGGACATTTTTTAATAGTTAAAAAATAAAAATGTATGGGATGATGGATATTTGAAAAATTTATATTATTTAGTTTATATTTCCATCGATAAGTGATCATGAATTTAATTTCTTGATTATGCACTAATTCAAAAATTATGCATTATATTGACCTACTTTTATTTTATTGATATTCTTTTGGATGTGAGTGAAAACATTCCACCATTTATTCCTATTATTAATTATAATTTAATACTCCATTTTATTTTTATAGGATGCCCACATAAAATTTATAGATATTACATTTCATCTCTACCACTCATGAATTTGCATGCAATGACTATTTAAAATTGATACAATTTTTATCTTTAAGAAATAAAAGAATAACATAAGGGACCTCTCTAGCCACATTCTCGTTTTGAGTATATAAAAACATGGAAATAATAATAGGTCTATTACTGAATTTACACACCCATTTAAGTATGACCATGAAGTTGTTTTCTTGATTGGGCACACAATTGAATAGTTTCATGTTACTAAAAAAATTCTCCCCAACACCATGCTTTTAATACAAAATAAAACATTATAAAATTTATTCCTTATCAAAAGTGGAATTAAATATTTTATGGGATATTTATAATATGATTTCATTCAGCTATATGAGCTTATAGTTTGTATTGATCCTTCATGATTTGTGTGCAATGGCTATGAAAAGTTTGCACTATTTTTGCACTTAACAATGATAATTTTCTCTTATGCGATGTGTCCAACAACATGGGATTTTTTATATTATTGGATGATTTATAGTGGATTAATTTATATCATATTATTATGCATCCATCCAAATGCAACCACAAATTAATTCATTGACTAGGTGCAAATTTTAAAATTTACACCTTATAGTGACCAACATTCATTATCTAAATCATATTTTAGATACAAAGTAAAATGTGAGTCCATTTATTCTTCTACTTAATTTGAAAATAATCTTGAAATATATGGTTACACGACTCTAGAATATAACCACACAATTTTCATTTCATAAATAACTATCACAACTTTCATGTAAAATTTGAAGAAAGTATATATATTTTTCACCCTTTAAGAATGATAATTTTCTATTAAAAGATGCGCTTGATGCATGAATGTTTGGATTATAGGAGCCTATGGATAGTAGATAAATATCGTTCTTATGAATTTATATAAATTCAGATTTGAAATGAAGTCACATCATTGATTGGGAATGTGCTTCAAAATCTACATAATACTGACCAAATTTTATTATGTAAATCAGATTTTGGATCTGAAATAAAATTTTCTACCATGTATTTCTCATAAATATTGAAATACAATCCTTCATGATATGGTTATAGGAGTATCTTATGTAATCTTAGGAGATTATGATTTTTTTTTGTCACTTCACCTTTTGTGTGTAATGATTGTCTAATTTTCATACCATTTTTATGATTTAGAGCTAGTATATCCTAAGGGACACATATAATAATTTTTTTTGTTCAAGGGAAAAAAATAAATTTTAAAAACACCATTCATACATTTATATGTGACTACAAATTTTGATGGTTTATTGGGCTTATAGATTAAAATCTACATGTTATAATAACCAACATATTATACCTAAAGTAATTTTTGGATGTGAGAGAATATGTGCCACTAATGTTTCCACATCATAAGTGTAAAATAATACTTAGGGGGGTGTTTATAGGAAAACTACATGTAACTAAAGGGGCTTAAAATTTTTCTCTACCCATCACATTTTGTGTGCCACAGATGAATAATGTTAACAATATTTTCCCCCTTAAGAATGACAAGTTTATTTTAATGGATGTGTCCATACAAGTGCATGTTTCAAGGGGAGGGGTTGATAGACAATGGATAAAATAACATTTTTAAATTTATAAGCTCATCTAAATATGACAACAAATTTGATTCATAGATTGATCTTAAGGGTTATACCAGTCAAATTTACAATGATGTTTTAAAAAAGATAAAAAAATTCATATCCTTTATATATATATATATATATATATATATATATATATATATATATATATATAAACACTCTCCTTAATAATTTTATATGTTTATGATACTTGGTTTATTTTTATACTCAATTTTGGTGAACCATACTACACGTCGTACATTTAATCATTGATGAATTGCTCATCTTATGCATTCTATGGATTTATAATTTTTTAGCTCTATGTTTTGCATATATGTGTGTTGTGTTGATCATATTTTTTAATAATTTTTCATATTTACCATTTTAAACCCTAATTTTTTTTCATGTGTTTTTAATTACATCTAAATTTTATATTCAGAACTTGTTAAATAATATTTATAATGGATAGGAAAAATCCTTAGTCAATATATACTCATATAGGCAATTCTTCATTCTCTAAACTCTATAATTGCATAATAAAAAACCAGAAATATTATTATTGTATCCACATATGTTACAATTTTACCTCAAATATATCGAGTGCTTTATGTCCTAAATACATTTCTTTTTGAATCACATTCAAATAATTTAGGGATTCTATATAATAAAATTTATTAAGTGAATCATGTGTTTATAATTCAAATTGAATATAAATTATTGTGCACAATCAAATTGACTCTGAGAAAAATACCAATATATATTGTATTATGGAGAAGACACACGCATATAAATTAACACCTGGATTATGATATCATGAATTAAATCACATAACATCAAAGAGAAGTAGATATAAAAATGTTTTAAGATGAGTAATAAAAATTTAAATATTCCTTCAAATGTTATAAAAGGCCTTAGGTTAAAAGTTTAGTAAGATTATTAAGATATAAGGTGAAAACTTATAATAACCTTAAAAATAAAAATATTAATTATATTTAAAAATATTGTTTACAGATCTTTAGAATAAACTATTTTATTATGTAATACTTTTTTTAAATTGTGAAATATTTGAATGATTGTGTGAAACCAATAAATTTTAAAAATAAATAAATATTTAAGAAGTTAGTATTTATAAATTTCACAATGTATTGAAAAATAATTTTGGATAAAAACTATTAATTTTTTTTTAATCAATATTTCATATCACACTCCATGAACCATCATCAAGATAAGAGAGTAAAATTAATAAGACTATAGACTTATTTTTATATTTAAATATATTTGTCAATAATAGATAACAATCACATGTTTAATGTTTTAGAAGACCTCATAGAGGATAATGAAATGCAACTCATTAATACTAAATGATTATGTACTCTTACAATGTTTGAGGCTTTACTGATCTATCATGTAAGTATGTGGTTAGGAATAGTTGTAATTTCATTAGTAGAAGGAAAATTATTTGTTTTGAAGAGGTAAATATTTTTGGCTTCTTATTATAAAATGTAACATGAATAATTTATCTTTAAGCCATTTGATAGGCTATTGGGTATGAATATAGGCTTGTTAGAGTTGTCACCTTTTTTGTCTCTAGATTTTTCTCAAAATATTATTTCCTAGGGCTAGCACCCTACCCAATTAGTGGTGTGGACCATTTTAAAATATAATAACTACATAATTAGAATGGTTAATTGGTATGCCTTTAATGATGTTATGGAATGGGCCTCTTTGTGTAGGTGGTTGGATGAATCCATTATGGATATGTGTTAGATCCTTTGTGGTGACTTCAACATGGTAGAATCAAGTGAGAATAAATAAGGATTCCTTCAAATGTGGTGGTTCACTAGTGAGCAAGAAGACTAGTTTTAAATCCATAAAAAACTTTGGGTATTTCATCCTAGCCATCATAGGATAAAAAAATCATAATCCCCCTAGTTCACTTGGTCCAACATTAAACAAGGAGAATATAGGTTACTTCAGTGCCTCGACTGAGCTTTTCTGGCTAAGCAAGATCTCTTTTAGTTTGCCCTAGTCCATGAAATTCTAACTTTGGTCATCCCTGATACTTTTTATTAATTCATCACCCTATTTTATCTAATATTGAGTGGAACACACATCAAGTTAAGCCTTTCTCCACTCAATTATATATCAATACTACTCACCTCAAGTATGATACAATAGTGGGGCATATTACAAAAATTTAGAACTTGGTCCCTTAGACAAAGATAGATAATAGTTAGACTTATTGGTAATATGATGATCTTCCTTATACTTTAAAATTTATTAGGATCTAATATAAGAAAGTCACATCTTTAAAATTGTTTCTACATAATGCTACAAACCATGAATATATCTAGGTTTCACAAGAACTAGAGTTGTCACTTTACAATGTTCACCTCTAAACTCAAGTTTCACATTAGAGACATAAGATACAAATTTAAGTGACTCATAGGATTATAGGAGTTTCATTGTGATCTCATATACACTATTTTAAAATTAGAGATAATGTCTTTAAAGATGTTTTCGCTCTCCTCTGCTTTATGAGAGTTGTTGATAGAATCAAAGCTATCAAGGAAGGAAATAATTGGTTTACCAAGATTACCAACATTATGAAATATTTTGTACATCATTAATATGGTGTTTCATTAGCATAAGTTTCTATCTATAATAGGAGTCTTTTATCTATCAATGCTTCCAAATTGTAGCCTATAAAGTTTCCAATTCTCAAAGAGTTTCTTGTGATAGGACCTTATCTCTCAATTGCCTCCATGAACATGTTAAGTAGAGGGTAGTTTATAAATACCAACAAATTAGCTTTTTCATGTGTGTTCTACCCAACCCTTTGGTATAATATTGATCCTGATCTTCATCGATTTTGTTTTAAATTTGTTCTAACCAACTCTTTGGGATCCCTTATAAAGTAGGGTAATATCAAGTTTATTCCTAAGGCTAGTAATCATAAAATTATCACTAAATAGATGGTTATTAATTTAGTTAATGTATTATAAAATATTATTTATAATTATTTAGACATTTATGCTCAAACACATTCTCCCTTAAATTGCGAAGAGTGACCAAATTAGGTTCATTCAAAATAGATTCATTCTAGACAATGTCATTTCCATCTAAAAAGGTATGGAATGTTATCAAATTTATTATCAAAAGGATTTATCTGGCAAGATTAGTTTTGAGAAATATTACAACCATATTTAGTGTTACTTCATTTTGAATATGCCTTAGGCACTTGGTTTTGTCCCCCATTTGCTTTGACTATTAACATTACCTTTCAGGGTGTTAGGGCCTGTATCACTATCAATGACAGCAATCCTCTTGGTTTTAACTTAATTATTATATCCAAAAATGATTTCCTTTATCACCTTATCTCTATGTATTAATATTATAATTAGTTTTCTACCTTAGATAATTATGCTACTAGGGGCTTGGCAATAGGTATCTCCCTCCCTTAGTCTGATATAAAGCTTTTAAATGGCCAATTTAGGGATGAATCTTATCTCATTATTAAAGAGGAAGATTAGTCCATCAAGAATTCCATGGAATGTCTCTATTTTTTTATGGCTTCAGGCTCATCTATTAAATGAAGGAGGACTCGATCCTACCTTCAGTCTATGGTCCCCAAACCTCTTTCAATGAAGATTTATCAATTGTAAGCAATTATTTCAGGGGTACAGTTTAAGTTCATTAGCATCCCCTTTGGGTTTAGGACCTGTCCCTTTGATCTGTGGTCTAATGTGGTGTAGAGAACTGAAAAAATTATCTTTTTGGATCAATAAGCCTTTATCTCTTACTAGAAAATTTCAAATTTGCTCTAAACTCTTGGTATCTACTCATGTGTACTAATCCTCTTCTTGATCCCCTTATAATGCCATTTACAAAAAAATATAAGAGATTTCCCATGGGATAAATTTAAGGGTCATAAGGGTTTCCACAAAGTTGTTTAGAACATATGATATCAACATAAAGAATTCGGGGCACTGGGTTTTCTAGATATTATAATTTAAGGCCATGATCTCAATGTCAAATGGATAATCAGAGGTCTTACTAGGGATGAAGCCTAAAATATTATTCTAATCCATTGTATCTCTTAGGGAATCCCATATGGAAGAAACTTTTGGCAAGGCTTGGGAATTAACTCACTACTCATAACCCCCATGCCTATTAAAATAAAGTATAACTTTATGATTCAAAGTCTATGGAAACATTTGAAAACATTTAATCCTCACCATAACTATGTAGGTGAGGGTTTAAGGAATGCACTCTCTATTAAATCCTAATCCCTCTTGTTAGTGTGAAAAATTTCACTAAAGTAATTAATCCCTTTTTGAGTATACATGCCTATTTTTTTTGTCCCACTTCATATTTTCAAGTGTTCATAAAAGGTCAAGTGTCCTATTAATTTGGTCTTTACTAGCCTTTGGTCTATCAAAGTCCAAGTCGAAGGCATGTCTGAGCATCTGAAAAACCACCATTCCAACTACCTTACCTTAGATATTTTGACTTAAAATTCAAATTGGGAGGACTAATTTATATGGGAATGCTTTAAATATACCATGGATTTAGTTTAAATTTTATACTAAATTTTAGTCATGTTTATTAACAAGACCAAACCTTAGTCTAAAATTCATATTGGGCCACTTTTATTTATTGTGTCCCTTGGTCTTTTTATCTATTTGGTCTTGCTAATTCTTGATCCCTTTATTAAAAACATGGTTCAAATTCCTATCCTAAATCTCTTATCATATTTATTAATGCAACAAAAACATAGGACAAGACACTATAATAAGTATTTTATTTCCCCAAACTCTGAATTAATTATTTTTATGTTAATTTACAGCCAATCATGTCTGACCTAACAATCAAAATCAAACGGTGCACATTAAATTGGGGAGAGATGATCCAACAGATCATGATCAAAGATAAAAAGTTAAAAGGACTTGGGACAAGCGTGGATGTGTCATGTGTTGAGCTTGTGACGGACAATTAAAATTTTGATCATGTTCCCATCAATTCATGATATGTGACAACGAATATAGATATTGATCAATAATGATAAATAGGTTAAGACTTCATCAAATCCATAAGATGATTGAGAAGGTGACAAGTGTCACCATCTTAGAAGTAGTTAAAAGATATAATGATGCATGAGTAATGTTAAAATGTCAAAGGTCCCAAGAAATATATGAGAGTGATAAGTGTCATCATCTTAATAGGCAATCTGAAAATCCAATGCCATAAAATAGAGTCAAAATATTAATAGACCTACGAAGGGATCTGAGAATGACAAGTGACAACATATCAAGTGCTTAGGTGGTAAATTAAGGGTTCACAGGACCTTCTATACGTCAATAAGTAAATAATCCTATGAGCAAGAATAGAGATGATGCATGTCATGACCATTGTGAATGGAATAAAGGTCTTATAATGATATTTTACGTCACAAATTTTAAATTGATGGTGTGAGGTAAAGGTATACTTTATAAAGATCTTGGGCCAAATGAGAATCTACCACATGGTGAAAGGGCATTAGCCTAGTAGTGACTAAATATGCAGAATGCAAAAAGCCCATGGATTCTCAAAGTGGCATGATCTTGAGGGTCTTAATAGAGATATAACATTTATTAATAAAATCTAATGATAAAGGGATGTAGAGATATTACAAAGCTATCAAGTGGCAAGCTCACGTTCATCATGTAGATATAGATCTAGTAGTGCTAGTCTTAGGTAGACTTTTCAAAGATATATAACCAATGACATGTTGACACATGTATTAGTAGAAATGGTCACATTTGAATTTAATGAACCAAATGACATGGTATTTACACATATGAAGATATCTCAAATTTAATATCTATCTTATAGAGCATGTGTCATGTAGGTGAGTCACATTTAAACAAGGTCAATGGCCAGTGATCAATCTTAGGTTGAAAGGATGAACATAGTGAATTTGATTTGAGTAAATGAGATCAACATCATGATATAAATGTGGAAATTTGTATAGATCTCAAAGCAAATGTGAAAGTGAAACATGTCCATATTAGAGCCAAGTAAGTATCTTAGTCACTTTTAATCCCAATGAATACCTATTTGGATCTGATGTGGTATGCCATGTGTTAATATGTGCCAATGTTTGGCTTCAGGATCAAAATTGATGGCTCTTTCATTGATGGGTAAGAATCTTAAGCATAGAATAAGGTCTGTGGGCCATTCTAGAGCATATTTTTGACCACAAATCATTTTCTACCTCTACCACAACTAGACTATTCCAATGCAATCATCACAAGGTAATGAATTATCTTTGGTATGCACAAGAGGAAAGGTAGTTGTCTAGGAGGTTGGTATGTAAAAGGGCATATCCAGTCATGAAATCAAAGGGTTTGTTTTAAATCTTCATCATTACTTGTAGAGGAAGTTAGAGCAATAATTTTTCTTGCAAATGAATGAATATTTTAGGCATGTCAAGGAACATTTTCTAGTTGGGATTATCTTGGTAGAATTTGGAGGGTTGTTTTAAATATTTACAAATTACAACCCACAATCATAGATTTGAAAAGGTGCAAAATGTATAAATAGAGGTCTTCTCCTCTATTATAAGGTTGTTTTTGGTTGTTCATTTTCTCTAAGTTATACCAAAAAAATTAGGATAAATTGTTGTGTGTTGATCCTATCTGCGTTGTTAAGGTGGTTACAAGTATACAACCATTAGCAATATTTGAGAGAATGTTTATGTCACCCTTGTCAAAAAAGATAACTCAGCATGCTTGTCCCCATTGAAATATTCTACAAAATTTATGTATGTAATAACTTCTTGTAATGTTAATTTGAAAATATTTGTGGTTCTTGCTATTTCTTTTTGTTGAAATGCAACAATGTGTTTTCAGATATTTTTTGACTATATATTTAGCTCCATCATTACTATTTATTTTCATTTTAAGGATAGATATGAATTATAAAACCTTTTCTACATTATTTTACAATATGTTGTTGAAAAACATGTTAGGGCACCCTAGGTTTATGGATTTAATGGGAAAGAGTATGTGAGATACAAGTTTCATTGTATGTTTCTAGGGTTTCAAAATCATTTGAGTATTTGTATTTTAATGGCACAAAAGATTAAAAATTACTCTTGGTAGTTTCCACTAGCTTGCATATTAGTTTTTTGCATCTTTGCAAAGAATAATGTCATGATTACTATAAGATACCCTATTATTTGAAAACCACCAGCACACCACACACTTTATTACAATTATCTAATTGTCCTACCCTATCCTATACTAAAAATAATACACCCTTTACATATTATAAGTGTTATTCTCCCTACAAATGTATAAAATATTACTTATATAGCATGTGTTTACATTTTTTGATTCAAATCATAGTGATCCAATTTTCCATTTGACCCATCTTATTAATGATTCTATAAAATGAAGATTCCAGTCATATATACATCTATCTTTAGTAGCTTGTATATGACCTAGAGCATTCATTTAATTCATGTGAAAACCTTTCATAAGTGGAATGAATAATTTTGGTTGTGCCCTAGTCACATTTATTTTTTAGGCCAATAATCCCTGTTGGTTGAATATTTTTTCTATCAGCGTACTAGTAAATAAAATAGGTCTTATCAGCCAAAGCAAGAAGATTAGTCATCCTAATGTGTAAGTTTATCACATCAAAAGGAGACTGCTCTCTCCTCTCATCAAGGGGAGGTTCCCTATGGATATGCTATGTATATGTATAAATAGAAAATAATACTCAGGGGTAGGACTAGACATCCAGCTCTCTTTTTTCAGAGATGATGTATAAAAAAAAAATGAAAAACTTGATGGAATGATAGAGAGTACTCCTCTTCTTTTAGAAGTACTATTCAGCCAACCACAAGAATACTCTTGGAAATAAAAATAGAATGTAACTAAGAGTATGGTAACTAGCAAATCAAGACACAACACAATGTCTGCGCCTGAAATACTCAAGAATGATATACGAAGCGCAATGAAAACTCAAAGTCTTTTCAATGTCCTTTACATAGAAATAAAAATAAAACACACTAAAGGTAGCTGTGGGGGCACAAAGTCTCTCCATAGTTAATTCTTCAAGACACCTTCCTAACTAATTTTACTAATCCTGCTTGTTAAATTAATGGAATAGAAAAGATATCACAGCGTAAAGAATGAAAAAGTCACTTGTTTTCTTATTACATTAAAAAAATATGATTAACAGACTGAGCACAAAGCCTCAATGATGCTTCTCAATTTGGGCAGAGTTTCATTCATATTGTCAAAAATAAGATCCAATTACAATGAAAGAAAGTCCCTTATATAGCCACTTCAAGAAGGACTCCAGAACAGTAAAACTGTTGGTTGAATATTTTATCTATCAACGTACTGGTAAACAAAATAGGTCTTATCAGCCAAATAAAGAAGATTAGTCATCCTAATGCGTAAGTTTATCACATTAGAAGGAGACTACTCTCTCCTCTCATTAAGGGGAGGTTCCCTGTGGATATGTTATGTATATGTAGAAACAAAAAATAATACTCAGGGGTAGGACCAGACATCCATCTCTCTTTCTTCAGAGATGATGTATACAAAACAAAGGAAAAACTCAAGGGAATGACAGATAGTACTCCTCTTCTTTCAGAATAACTATTCATCCAGCCACAAGAATACTCTTGGAAATAAAAATAGAATGTAACTCAGAGTATGGTAACCAATAAATCAAGACACAACACAAAGTCTATGCCTAAAATACTCAAGAGTGATATACGAAGGGCAATGAAAGCTCAATGTATTTTCAAAGTCCTTTACATAGAAATAAAAAGAAAACACACTGAACATAGCTATGGGGGCACAAAGTCTCTCCACAGTTGACTCTTTAGGACACCTTCCAGACTAATTTTACTAATCCTACTTGTTAAATTAATAGAACATAAAAGATATCACAGCACAAAGTATAAAAAAGTCCCTTGTTTTCTTATTCCATTAATGTAACATGATTAACAGACTGAGCACAAAGTCTCAATGGTGCCTATCAATTTGGGTAGAGTTTCATTCAGATTGTCAAAAAGAAGATCTAATTACAATGAAAGAAATTCCCTTATATATCCACTTCAAGAAGAACTCAGGAATAATAATACATCATGATTCATTGGGAACTATTAGGAAGACAAGCTGGAACTTTGGGGCATTTTACCCATTTGATCTTCTCAATGTAGATAAACAAGCCACACAATTGAAAGATTACAACTTTCAATGTTTAGTTGGTGTTCTAATCTTGTCTTCATCATTCCTCCTTTCCTGGTTAATTGAATTGGGCCATGAATTCATTCATTGTTCTATCTTTCCTCACTTCCAGATGGTTTTGGTTTTGAATTGTGGGAATGTATTCAGGTCTATGAATTCAAAGGATCAACGACTATTTCATTATTTTTAAAATTGGCATTTACATGCCCGTCAATGTGATCTCAACGAATATTTTGCTATCCTAAATTTGACGTCTTTGGAAGCATCACCCCTTGGTCTTCTTTTGGATTTTGGTTTTTCCCTTTCAGGCCTCAAGAAGTGATCCTTGTCAAGTCAGAATGATCCTTTACTTTGGCCACCGAGAGTCCCCCGCAAGGGCACCTACCCTTCGGGGTTGTTCGGTAGCCCTTTACCAAGCAGTTCTCATGGATGAATATTTCCCCAGGATTTTTATCATGAAGTTCCTTGTGGACTATCCTTCAAACAAATTCTTGCAGACATTTGTCCTATGGGAGTTAATTGTTTCAGCAAATCTTTAAACAAGTCTTCAGATCTTTTGAGCCCATAGCCACTTCAAGAATTCTTTCAAACTTTTTGTCTAAAGGAATTCCTTCAGACAAAATTCTGAAAGAGTTACGTGTTAATCCAATTTTCAAATGCCTTAAACAAATCCTAAGAAATTTACTTAACTGTTTCTTTGAAAAATGACCCTTCAAAAAGGTGCTTTAATTGATTAAGTGTCCTCCGCGAGGGCACTTGTCATTTTGAGAGGTCACCTTTTGCATTGAATCACCCCTTTGAACTTTGACGTTGAACCTATCGGTTGAACCAAAAATGATTCAAGCCGATGGTTCAATGAATGAAACAAGCCGATAAACTAAGCATTAAACTTGCCTTTAAACTTGCCTTTGAACTATCTCGTTGAACCAATCGGTTGAACCAAGGTGTTAAACCAAAATGGTTCAAGCCAATGGTTCAATTGAATGAACTGATTGAATGAACCAACTACGTAAAAATAAGGTGTTGAACCGCTTAGTTAAACTGAGCCATTTGATCTATTCCTTTGGTTGAACCTGCCATTGAACCTGAAACCTGTTGAACCAATTGAAGTGATTGAACTGAAACTTTAAACTAATTCTATAAAATGAGCAAGTGTTGAAAACCAATTCTTTTGACTGAAACCATTTGCTGAAGCCTTTGAACTTGTATAAATTAACTTGCCTATAGAGTCTATAGAAACAAAGTCCGTAGAAATCAATATGTAGAATCCATGAACTTGACTTGCAGAGTCTGTAGATTTTTTGAGAAACTTTGAAAATAAGGAATCTGAATGTCTAAGACAAATTTTGAAAATGAAAGACACAATTTTGGTTTGTATGACTAGAATAGCTCAAATGTTGTCTCAAAAATGACTATTACTTTTGGGGGACAACAACTGGCTCCAGTGGGGAACTTATGTCAATTACAAAACAAATTGAAAGGAGTAGAATTCATAATCTCCAGTGTCTTCAAGTTTACCATTGGGCTTCAAAGTCATGCTACCCAATAATGAAAGGCATAAAAAAGAAAATAAACAAAATAAAATTAAAACTGTACAAATATACATATATAAAGAGGCAATGATCTGATACTTCAAGAGTTGAAGCGTTTTAGATGCTACCCATTGTGGAGAAGAGAAAAGAGTGTGCCATCTTGGTATTTCAATAGAAAACTATTTTCACCCATGTGCTGATGAATTATGAATGGGCCTCTCCAAAGGGAGTCAAACTTTCCATGCATCCCCTTTGGTTCTCTTCTTTTGTCCCACAATAAGACTTGATCCCCAATCTGGAAATCACAATTTCTAGCCTTCTGGTCAAAAATTTTCTTTACCAAACTTTGATGAATATAAATTCTATCCATCACCATGGTTCTTTGTTCTTCCAGCTGAGTTAGGCACATGATTCTTTTGTCAAGAGAGCTCTCATATGTCTGATCTTTAATGGCCTTCACCAATTTCAAGGCTGATAACTCTAAGGTGATTGGTATCTTATCATTACTACCTTAAAGAAGTTGAAAAGGGGACATACCAATTTCCATCTTTGGCATGATCCTCTCTACCCACATAGCATCAACCAATGCTTTTTGCCATGTCCTTTGATTATCATCTGCTAGCTTTTTGATAATAGTTAGCAAATTCTTATTGTTGGACTCAACTTGTCTATTCCCTTGTGCAAAATAATCAGAAGAATGAGAGAGTATAATTCCATAATAAAAATAGAATTGTGTAATTTCTTGAGAGGTGAAACAAGCTACATTATCAGTAATAATTTTGAGTGGAAATGCAAACCTAGAAATGATATTCTCTTTCAGGAAGTTGCATACAACTTCTGAATTAGCATGCTTAGTCGGGATTGCTTCTACCCACTTGGTGAAATAATCAGTTGCTGTAAGGACAAAATCATGTCTAGCACTTGAACATGGGTTTATTGTTCCAATAAAATCAAGTCCCCATTGCTGGAAAGGTTCCTCTATGATTATTGGCTTAAGAGGTAGGGCAACCAACTTGGGTCTTCCAACAAATTGCTAGCAAAGTTCACATTTCCTCACCCACTTATGTGCATCTTGGAAAAGAGTCGGCTAGTAATACCTGGCTCGTAGAATTTTGTGAGCAATCATAGGGGTAGAAAAATGTCCTCCACAAGCCAGATTATAGAAATATTTCAAAAGCTGGGTCTATTGTTATTTATCTACACAACGAAGGAAAACTCCATCTATACTTCTCTTGTATAGGCCATTATCCCAAAGCATGAAATTGGCAGATTTCAACCCAATAGTCCTCCTTTCTTTGTAAGAAAAATGAGCAGGACATTCACCATAAGTCAAACAATAAGCAATATCTGAGTACCATTCGTTGGTAGTGGAGACAAAAAGGACTATTGGCGCATCTTCCACTTCAGCTTCTTCACGTTGTATATCTTCTTGCTTATTGTCAGTGATTAATCGACAAAGGCCTTTACCTCTGACCAGCTTTGTCGACTTGATATCTAGATCAAATTCTTGGATCTTTGTAATCCAATTACCTCTCTTTGTGCCAAACTCCTGCTGAGTTAATATAGACTTGATTGTAGCATCAGGAAGTAAATCAATAGTATGTGAATTCTGAATATAGAAGCATAAATGTTTGACTGCTTTTACCAAGGCATAGGCGTGCTTCTCTATATTTCAATACTTCATTTCATGGGTTTTAAGAGGGCAACTCATGAAATAAATGGGGGATTCCATACCTTCCTTGTCCAATTCGACAAGAATCACTGAAAGAGTATGCTCAGATGCATAGCTATAAATGATGAAGTCCTTGTGATAATCTGGACAAACCAAGATAGGGGCATGACCAATAACGACTTTGATATCTTAAAATGCTAATTTACCTTCTTTATTCCAGCTGAAGGTAGTCTTCCCTTTCATCATGTTCACAATGTGTCTTGTCTTCTCAACAAATTTAGGAATAAATCTCTATAAGAAATTCACTTTTTTGAAGAAAGAGTGAATAACATTTTTACTTGTAGGCAAATTCAACTCTTGAATAGACTTGACTCTGTCTGAGTCAATATTTATGCCTTCTTTGGACACAATGTGTCCAAGGAGTTTCCCCTCTGTCACTCCAAAAATAGACTTTTTAGGATTCAAGGAAATACCATTTTGCCGGCAGCGCTCCAACACTCATTACAAATAGCGCACATGATCAAATTGATGCTTTGAAAAGATAGTTAAATCATTGAGATATACCACTATGAATTTGCCAATTTCATATTTGAAGGACATGTCCATAGCTCTCTAAAAGGTAGCACTAGCATTTATTAATCCAAAAAGAATTCTTTTATATGTAAATGTACCGCAAGGCGTGATGAATGCAGTCTTGTGTTGGTTAGCTTCAGCAACTTCAACTTGATTATAACCTAAGAATCCATCTAGCATTGATAACATTTCTGATCATGTTACTGTTTGAAGCACTTGGTCCATGATTGGCAAAATATAATTATCTTTCAGAGATGATTGATTTAGATTCCAAAAATCTACACAAATGCAAATATTGCCATTTTTCTTCCTTACAGGCACTATGTTTGCAATCCATGTTGAGTGATGGATTGGGAAAATAATTCTAGCATTTAACATTTTTTGTATCTCAGACATAATAGTACCTAAACTTTTCAAATTGTATTGTCTGGATTTCTGCTTATAGGGCATTGAATTAGCCTTGAGAGGAATGTGATGACAAATTTCATCAAGTCTAAGAGACTTCAGGTTTTCATATAAATATGCCAAGACATCAATGTATTGACGAAGCAATGAAGTGAATTTGAATCTTTCTTCAGGTGTACAATGCTTACCAATGTTGACCATCTTGGGATTTTTTTTGTTGGTCAGATTCACTTGGTCAAATCCTTGAGAGAGATTTGAATATGTCTGTTGTTATTTGACAAATCTATCATGCTTGTCAAATAGCTTCTTAAGAGAGACCAGGCCTTTAGGAATTTTATTTCCTTTGAGCTGTAGGAACTCTTCATTTACATCTGAACTGGATTTAAAAAAAGATTCAGACTTCTAAAATTCATTGCCTTCAAAATATATCTATTCAAAATTGTCTTTTCATTTTAAGAAAGCAATCATCTAATGATCATCATTGAATATTTTCCAATGATCAACATTGTCAAGAAAACTTGGTCTATAGACCAGCTCAATGGTATATTTATCTTCTTTAAAATCAGAATGAGGAACTAAAAGTTCCTAAAATAGCAAGTGCATCAGCTATGTCATTGGACTCTCTTGGAATGGTAGAAATGTTGAAAGCATCAAAGCTTTCAATTTGGTCCCAAACCAAATTACAGTAGTGGCATAGCCTCTCATTCTTGGTCTGATATAAATTTCTCACTTGACAGACCACTACTTCGGCAAACCCTTTAGCATGAAGAGACTTGATGCCTCTTTATTGAGCATCCTTCATGCCTAGCAAAAATGATTCATATTCAGCTATATTGTTTGTGTTACTAAATTGTAATTTATAGGATGAAGGAAAAAATCTCTTTGAAGAGATATCAAGACAATTCCAGCTCCAGAACTAGTAGAGGAATAACTACCGTCAAATTCTAGAGTCCAAATCTCATCAGACATTGACTTTACTTCAAAATTTACCTCATCAGAGATGGAAGGTCTTTTTTCATGATCTATATATAAAAATTAATTACACATACCTGCAAATTCAAAAAGGATTTGAGCTTCAGGAGCTGACGTCTTGGTAACCACATACTTTACTTCTTTTTCAGGAAGCAATCTATTCATCATGCCTTAGACAGGGATCCTTACCTTTGATAGATCCATGTTTAGTTCTCCTCCCATGTCCTTACAAAAATTCTATCCAAGCAAAATGCCATAAGATGTTGGGACGTCAGCCACTAGGATAGTCATCTTAATCCTCATGTCTGGAAAGGTTGCGAATGCAAATTGGGCATCTTTGATTTACCCCAACAATGGTATGTGCTTGTTTTCCATGGAGAAACATCTCCCAAATGTCTTGGTCAATGTGAGACCAAGAGACTCAGTGACTTTAGCAGGTATGACATTGTCAAATGCACCTAAGTCTATTATACAGTTACTCAGCTTGTGGCCATTGATTAATAGGGAAACATAGAAGGGTTATATTTTTCCAGGAGTAGTTGGAGGGGTAAGGATAAGATTATTTGGAATAGGCATATTCTTTGGAGAATCAAGAATTACTTTTTTCACCTTTTGTCCTACAGGGACGGTCTGATTTTTAACATATTGAACTAGCTTATTTAGTTGATCTAGATTAGACTGCAAGTATTCAAATTTAGACATCCATATTTTTTTCTTTGTGATATGATCAATTATGTCAAATGGCTGAATCGAGCTAGGTACAGAGAAAGGTACTTCAACTTTCTAAATTTTAGGAGGGATGGGAGGTGGATTGGTTTGTAAATTAGAAGTAGAAGGGGAAGGTGTAATGGATGTATTTACCTTTTGAGTGATTACCAGATCTTTTGGTTGAAAAGGCAGAGTTGTCCCATGCTTGACAATTGTGACTACTGGATGTGATTTCTCTTCTATCTTTTCTTTATCAACCTATTGGATTGATTGGTTCTTAGACCTAGTAAACACTACATATGATCCATTTGAAGCTTCTCCTTTGCTTTCAAGTTCATCCTGGTAATTCAAGAAACTAATGTGGGAGGCGCTAGCTGATTCTTCTTGACTGTCTTGAATGATATCAACATCATTTTATTGATTTAATTCAGGCTGATAAGAGAATTTTGATTCTGCTTCAAGATATCCCATTGTTGAATTGGTTGGAGGAGCTTCTAGGGAAAGTTTCCATTGTGGGGGAGGAAGGCGATTTTGTTGTCCTTGGTTTCTAGAAACATTGCCCTGATATGACTGATTTGGGAATGTCTTTCTGTATGTAGGAGCAGAAGACAATCCTTGAGCCATTTGCTTTTTTAAAGCAACTCATTTGCTAATTTTTGCACCATTGGATCTATGGTACTTGTAGATGTAAATTTAGAAGATGATGCAACTCTATTTTTATTTGGATCTCTTCTAATTTTCCTTGCCAAGATCAAATCATCTTCTACTTTAGTGGCCAAAATTTGAGTTATAGCGAGATCTATTTGACCAGCACGTCTCAAGAGGAAACTGACTTCAGGTAACTGAGAATTAATGAAAAAGAATTTGAGAGTATTAGCTGTAGGTCAAGCAATGACAGGGATTCTTTTTCTCAATTTATCAAATTTATCTATGAAGTCTCTCATAAGCTCATGTGGCTCTTTCTTCATCTGTGTAAGCTGAGCCATAAGTGTATGTGCATCTTCTACAGGTTTGAATCTTGCTTCAAACTTACCTTTCAAGTTATTCCAATCAGACACAGATGGAGCCTCTAAATGGTAAAACCAATCTGCAGTAGGACCTTGTAGTGTTTCAACAAAAAGCCTAACTGCTACATCTTCAAACTCTACCTAGATTACTCCACAAGCTATACTGAATGCTGCAATATGTTCATCAGGATGAACTTTACCATCACCATAGAACTTAGGAAAATTTTTCCTAGAACTATGTGGGAGCTCATGTAGAGGAGTAAGATTGAGAGGACCAAAATCATTACCCCAGGGACCTTGAACTGCCATTATAGGATACTGAAAAGGAGGGATAAAAAATCTCAATGGGGTAATTATAGGCATAGCTTTATCAACAACAGAAGTAGATACTTCATTTGGTAATGGGGATCTAGCTTTAGTAGGAGGGAAGCTCTTGGTTCATTGGAGATGAGAAGGTGAAGGAAAAAAATCAAAATCACTTTGCTATGCTAGATCAAACACATGATCAATGATACCTTTAGCCCTTTGGCTTCATGTATACCTTGGATCTGCCAGATTGTAAAACAAAAATGGAAAATAATTAACCTTGCTTTAGTTAAAGCTTGGGGCTTTAAATTGTGCATGTTTTCTTAGGTGGTGTGAAGGTGAGTGGAATGGATAGACTATAAATAGATAATGGGTATTTCTCTAGCAGAGTCGCCAAAAACTGTTGGTTGAATATTTTTTTCTATCAGCATCCTGGTAAACAAAATAGGTCTTATCAGCAAAAGGAAGAAGATTAGTTGTCCTAATGTGTAAGTATATCACATCAGAAGGAGATTTCTCTCTCCTCTCATCAATGAGAGGTTCCCTGTGAATATGTTATGTATATGTATAAATATAAAATAATACTCAGGGGTAGGACCAGACATCCATCTCTCTTTCTTCAAAGAAGATGTATACAAAACAAAAGAAAAACTCGAGGGAATGACAGACAGTACTCCTCTTATTTCAGAAGAACTATTAACTACCCACAAGAATACTCCTAGAAATAAAAATAGAATGTAACTTAGAGTATGGTAACCAACAAATCAAGACACAACACAAAGTCTGCGCCTAAAATACTCAAGAGTGATATATGAAGGGCAATGAAAGCTCAAAGTCTTTTCAAAGTCCTTTACACAATAATAAAAAGAAAACACACTGAAGGTAGCTATGGGGGCACAAAGTCTCTCCATAGTTGATTCTTCAGGACACCTTCCTGACTAATTTTACTAATCTTGCTTGTTAAATTAATGGAATAGAAAAGATATCACAACACAAAGTCTAAAAATGTCCCTTGTTTTCTTATTCCATTAACATAATATGATTAACAGACTGAGCACAAAGTCTCAATGATGATTCATAATTTGGGTAGAGTTTTCTTCAGATTGTCTAAAAGAAGATCCAATTACAATGAAAGAAATTCCCGTATATAGCCACTTCAAGAAGGACTCGAGAACAGTAATACATCATGATGCATTTGGAATTGTTAGGAAGACAATCTAGAACTTTGGGGCATTTTAACCATTTTATCTTCTCAATGTCGATAAACAAGCCACTTAATTGAAAGATTACAACTTTCAATGTTTAGCTGGCGGTCTGATCTTGTATTCATCTTCCTCCTTTCCTGGTTAATTAAATTGGGCCATTAATTTATTCATTGTTCTGTCTTTCCTCGCTTCTAACTAGTTTTGGTCTTGAATTCTAGGAATGCATTCAGGTCTGTGAATTCAAAGGATCAACGGCTATTTCACTGTCTTTAAAATTGACGTTTACATGCCCGTCAATGTGATCTCAACGACTATTTTGCTATCTCGAATTTAACGTCTTTGGGAGCGTCACCCCTTGGTCTTCTTTTGGATTTTGGCTTTGCCCTTTCAGGCCTTAAGAAGTGATCCTTGTCGAGTCAGAATGATCCTTTACTTTGTCCACCAAGAGTCCCCCACAAGGGCACCTACCCTTTGGGGTCCTTTGGCAGCCCTTTACCAAGCAGTTCCCATGGATGAATATTTCCCTGGGATTTTTATCGTGAAGTTCCCCGTGGACTATCCTTTAGACAAATTCTCACAGGTATTTGTCCCATAGGAGTTATTTGTTTCAGAAAATCTTTAAACAAGTCTTTAGATCTTTTGAGCCTGTAGCCACTTCAAGAATTCTTTCAGACTTTTTGTTTGAAGGAATTCCTTCAGACAAAAATCTGAAAGAGTTAAGTGTTAAGCCAATTTTCAAATTCCTTAAACAAATATGAAGAAATTTGCTTAATTGTTTCTTTGAAAAATGACCCTTCGAAAGGGTGCTTTAATTGATTAAGTGTCCTCCGCAAGGGCACTTGTCCTTTTGAGAGGTCACCTTTTTCATTGAACCACCCCTTTGAACTTTGACGTTGAACCTGTCAGTTTAACCAATCGGTTGAACCAAAAATGATTCAAGCCAATGGTTCAATGAATGAAACAAGCTAATAAACTAAGCATTGAACTTGCCTTTGAAATTGCATTTAAACATCTCATTGAACCAATCAGTTGAACCAAAATGGTTCAAGCCAATGGTTCAAGCCAATGGTTCAATCAAATTAACTAAATGAATGAACCAACTGAGTAAAAATAAGGCATTGAACTGCTTAGTTGAATTGAGCCATTTGATCTATTCCTTTGGTTGAACCTGCCATTGAACCTTGAACCTGTTGAACCAATTAAAGTGATTGAACTAAAACTTTGAACTAATTCTGTAAAATGACCAAGTGTTGAAAACCAATTCTTTTGACTAAAACCATTTGTTGACGCCTTTGAACCTGTATAAATGAACTTGCCTATAGATCCTATAGAAACAAAGTCCATAGAAATCAATTTATAAAATCCATGAACTTGACTTGCAAAGTCTGTAGATTTTCTGAGAAACTTTGAAAATAAGGAATCTGAATGTCTAAGACAAATTTTGAAAATTGAAGATACAATTTTGGTCTGTATGACCTGAATAGTTCAAATGTTGTCCCAAAAATGACTGTAACTTTTGGGGGACAACAATCCCAATGGAGGTTAAATTTCAAAATCTCACCATGCAAGAAAGCCACCTCTTACGTCCTGTCATATTGGTTTTGGAAGAGTTAGAAATAATAGATAACTAACCATACCCTTTTTTTGGTGCCCCTAAGTCATTTTATTAGTTCCATTCATTCTAGATGTCAAAACCTCCCTCAGTTGTAGTGAAATATCATTAGCATTTTCATCTTTGTTTACCATTTTTTCAAGTATGAAAGGCTGAGAAAAAGAGGTGTAAAACATGGAACTAAAACCTCTATTGGTCACCTTGATTAGATTTTCACAATGTTCCCTATGCCTTAGTGTATTGGGTTAAATGGTTAAATCTCTTTAAATAATGTGTTAAGGTTTTTAGTGATCTCTTTCATGAGGAGAATAGGATCTCACTCACTTGGAAATAGATTTGAAATAAATTTCATTTAAATAATTTAGATGCAAAGGATATTGTAAAAATTATAGGTTACACACCTAACAAGTAATTGCATATAATAAAAGTTAACTCTCTTGTTTTCTGGTGGAAGTATTGGCACTTACATACGGCCACCAATTTACCCAATACCCTCCTCAATTGGGGTATAATTTACTAACCCCTCAACATATTCCATATTAAATACTCAACCTTAGATGGGATCTTCATTCCATACATAGGGTTTTGGTCTGTCACTTTAGCACTGTGTGGTCTACTATTATTGAGCCGAAAAATGCTCATTTTTTATGGTGTCTCCCTTATTAGGGTCTGCATGTGGGTGGTCAGCTCAAGCATATAAGTGTGCTTAACCACATTTGTCTAAGTTACTAAAAAATAGAGACTATTAAACACCATTTTTGTTTTTGATCTCATGCACAATCTATGGGGTACTAGATTTATTCCCTTTTACATCCCTTTTGACTTAAATTATTCACATAGAAGATGGATCTCTTGGGCCACTCAAATCTATTGCATACAAAATATAACATATTTTGATAGATATTTCAAGATGGTATATTATTTAAAATATGGAAATCTAGAAATTATACATATTTTAAACACGAAGATATAGAACATAGTTTTTATTTTACTAATAAAATTACTGTTTTATCTAATATTACTCTTCAAATTCAAATTTTAATAGATAAGGTCTTCTTGGGGCTCAACCACCTATAACATTTAAATGACCACTATGGAAATTTACCATTCATAGTTACCCATTAACCTCCTGAGCCCCAATAACATCCTATTCTTTCCTGAAGATGAGTGCATGGGCCACAACAAAAGTGGTCCATAACAAGAAACATGAGTCATTCACATAATCGGTCACCACCTCATTGGTATTTTTCTTATCAATGTGGTATATATGGATCATCTAGATATACAAGAGATGGTAATGGATGTGTATCTCATCCCCCATCTCAAGATGGTGACATCAGAGGCTGGTATCCTCCCCCCATGTCAAATTTCCATGCCTATCTCTAGGAGTCTCACCTAAAACAAATCAAAATGATACATTAGAGGCTCAGTAAACACTAGTTGGGATTCCTTTCCTAAGGATGAGGATCTTCCTACCCGAAGAGGATGGGGTGGTAAGCCTCAAGACTCACAATCTCCATTGCCTCCCCAGACATCCATATTTTCTCCAGATGCTTAATTATCCTCTTTATTATTATTTATTTCTTACTCTCTCTAGTTTGCAATCAAAATATTGATGTGATATTTTTTTATGGGTGTGGTAATTTTTTTACCACTATTTAGACTTGTCTGAATGTGTCTTTGACGTTATTGTGATTATGCCCATGGGGTGTGACTTTTCCACTCACATATTTTTTATTAATACCATTATACCATATCTTCTCTAATTAATACATAGGCACTCTTTAATACAAAAATTAAATAATTTCCTTCAAATATTCTAAAAATTATCATGTTAAAAGTGTATAAAAATTATTACGATATATTGCAACAACTCCATAATACCCTTAAAATTTTAAAATATTAATTATAGTTAAATATAGTATTTACACATCTTTGGAGTAAAATATTTTATTAAATAATACTTTTCTTAAATTGTGAATTATTTGAAAGATTGTGTAAAATCCATAAATTTTAAAAGTAAATAAATAATTAAAATAGTATTTCTATAGTTTGTAATGTATTGGAAAAGATTTTTGGATAAAAACTATTTACATTTTTTAATCGATATTTTGGATCATGGTCCATGAACCATTACCAAGATAAGACAACAAAATGAATAATTTTTTAGACTTATTTTTCTATTGAGATATGTTTTCCAAAAAGAGATAACAATCACATTTAATTGGGAAACATTTTTAAATATAAAAATAAGTCTATGATCTTATTCATTTTGTTTTCTTACCCTATATTGGTTCACAAACTGTAATCCAAAATGATGATTAATCTTTTTTCACAATTCTTATCCAAAAATAATTTTTAGTAAATAAGTACATAAAAAACATGTTTTCATAATCAAATGTTTTATGTTTTAATAGGAAATCAAAGAAAAAATTTTGACATCTATTTAAGATTAAATTCTTATAGTGAAGACATTGTAAAAAAAATGTAATAAATATAAATTTGTTACAATATTTAAAAATACTATTGACACATTAAAATTGAAATTGAAATTAAATTCAAAATAATCAAAAAAATTTCCATGTCATATGAGATAATATAACATATATAATTTATTTTGAAATATATTGAATTTACGTATGGGTGTCATACTTTCTAATTTACATAGGCTTGAATTATTAATATAAAATTGTAATGATAGATATTTTGAAGTTTTCAAAACAAATTAATTTAGAAGAAGCTATTACCCTTTATTTAAATTAAATTTAATATTTATTATTGATTATAAATTTGAAATTTGAATAGAATGAGATTTTTTTTAATGTTATTATTGTAACAATAATAAAAAAAAATATTGAATAAAATCAAAATAATGAATTTGATGATATTAATAAAAAAGAGAAAAACAAATATTACTATAATAGATTTAAGAAAAGAGTATATTTACACCAGCAGAGTTTTATTTGAATAAGTATTATAAGATTTGTCTCACTTTGTGGTCTATTTATCAGTCACATCCATAAAAACTAATTTTTTTGACATTTCATGGAATGCCATATGTGGTGATCAATTACCTACATATTTTGTCTTGTCAGGGACTATCAGGGAGTGGCCAGATGATAAGACCATGTATTGAATAAAACATGGCCTCATGACCATAACTAATAACATGGACCATTAGATTTATTACTTTATCTATTTATATTACACATGTATCTAGGATAAAGATAACATGCCATGCATTGGGTCGTTGATTTCAAACATATGCCTCACCATGATAAGAATTAAAACCCATATATATACATCTCATTCCTTCCTACTACAAACCTGTATTCCTCTACTATCTTTATCCTATGTTCCTCCTTTTCTATATATTTTAATTAGATGGAGATCATGCCTGCAACCAGTTTTTTCTTCACTAAAGGATGGCCTCAAATCTCAAAGTCCTCTTCTAAACCTTATCCAACTCCTCCATGTAAGGTTGTGCCTATAGATTAAAATCCTTATATGTTTGGGTTTTTATGGATGACATTCTTATATACTCTAAGAATTAAGAAGAGTACCTTTAACATCTATAACTACTTATGAAATGTTTGTGAAAGCACAAGATATACAGAAAGTTGTCTAACTAGGCATTTTTTTAAGAGAGAGTGCAACATCTGGCACATATTATCTCTATAAAATGGTATTTTAGTAGATCCAAGAAATATAAGATCCATTATGAAATGGATAGTGCCTAATAATGTGCATGAGGTAATAAGTTTCATGGGATTATTAGGATATTATAGGAAGTTCATTCCAAATTTTTCCAATATAATTAATCTAATTACTTCTTTACAATGTAAGAACCAAATTTTTGTCTTGTAAGAGAAGTACAAAGTACCTTTCTATGAATTGAAAAGAAGGCCTTCTTTATCACTAGTGTTAAGAGTTACTTACCCTAATGGTCAATTTTCCATGATCACAGATGTGTCAGGGAATGGACTTAGAGGAGTCCTTATGTAGGATAGTGTACTGCTGGATTATGAATCAAGGAAGATTATGACTTATAAGGTGAACTATGCCCCTCATGACGTAGAATTTCTAGAAATTATGCATGTTTTGTAAGTTTGGTGGTATTAATTGTTTGTAAAACTATTTGAGGTCAACATTTAAAACTTGGTTCTCAAATATATATTCATCGAATCAAATTGGAATACTCATCAGAGATGCTAGCTTTAGTTTTTTCTATAATGATTTTGATGTTAGTTATATCATAGGCAAGGAAAATAGAGTAGTTGATGCCATATGTTCTAGAAGGTATATAGCGTTTTTTGCTATTATCAGGAGTACTTATATGGATTGAGTGATTTAATTCTTGCAAGGAAATGAATTATATTATTAGGTCATAAAAGCATTGTCTAAGAATTCTCATAATCCTTGGTATAAAAGACTTGCACTTGAGAGTGATAGTCTTTTAATTTATAATGGAATGATATATGTGATAGATAAAGAGAGTATGAGGATCATAGTGCTAAAACAACTATGTAATACCCCATATTCATGACATCTATGAGTAACCAAGCACATGTCAAATCTTAGACCATTTTAGTGCTAGAAAAGAATCCAAAAAATGTAGTAGACTATGTGTCACATTCTCTATAATGTTAGCAAGTGAAATTTGAGCATGTACATCTAAATTTATTGTTATATCTAGATGATATACCATAATGAAAGTGGGAATTGATTAGTATGGAATTTTTTGAAGGTTTACTGATGTCACAAAATAGGCATAATGTGATATTCCTACTAGTTGAGAAACTAACCAGGTGGCTCATTTCATACCTATAAATTTGACATATGATGTACCTATTCTTGCAATAAGGTTCGCAATAGAAGTGTATAGGTTCTATGGATTTATCAAGAAGGTCATTTTGGATTGTGATCCAAATATGACTTCTATATTTTTGATAACTCTAAATTCAGCTTTGGGTACACAACTAAATTTTGGTACTAAATATCACCCAGAGACTTATGTATATACTGTGAGAGTTAATAAGGTGTTATAGAATCTTATTCATATGTATAATTCACCTAATAATATAATTCATTTCCTCGCAAGAATTAAGAAGGTGATTTAATTATATTATTAGGTGATTTAAGAAGGTGCTGGACACTATGTAGTTCTGATAGGTAAGAGAATAGGATCGTATTTGGACGTAAGATGATTTTAGAAATGGAATATCATGTTTGATTAATCAAACAAGGATTGCTTGATTCCAATGATAGGCATAAAAGTTATGTTGAACTGAAGAGGATAGATAGGTAGTTTTTAGTTGGTGATAGATTGTTCTTGTGGGTTAAATCACAAAAGAACTTGTTTAAATTTAGGAAGTGAGAAAAAATCTAACTAATATATATTGGACCCTTTGAGGTGTTATAAATGGTCAACCCTATAGCATATGGGATTACATTCCCACCATACCTAGCTCTATTTAATAATGTCTTCCATGTTTCTTATCTTAAAATGTATATAACTAATCCTACACATGTGTTGGATTGGAATTCTTTGCAAGTTCTAGGTCCTAAGGTGGTCATGGTAGAACCAATCAAGTTAATTTACACTAACAATATTCATTTGTGAAATAGAGAGATGTCATAGTTTAAGGTATTGTGGGACCAATACTCTAAAGATAATGCTACTTAGTAGGACTCATATGAGTTATATATATATATATATATATATATAATTTCCACATTTATTTTATTGACTTGATACTTTATATTATATTATATTTTCTACTAGGCAATGTTTTTAATACAAAACTTATATTTGATTAAGAGTCATCTTGGATGATGCCTATAGTTAGAGGGGGATGTTACACCCTGATTCCTTGCTAAGAAAACTCATTTAATTATCTATGGATATTTATAGTTAATAGTTTGACTATTTATTTAACTAATCTTTGAGATATATTTTGTTATTGAATATTTGGATATTTATTAGGTTACATGATTACATTGTTATGAGTTATTTGTAGTGTATATGTTTACATTATCATCATCATGTTGATTTCTTATTTAAGATATATTTTATGATGTATGTATAATGATTTTATGATCTAACTACCTTCTTATTGTGAGGTTGATGTAAGAAAACTCATCCCCTAGAACATGATAGAGAGAGAGAATCATCAAAGAGGGTGACTTAGATAGAGTTGATAGGTTATGACATAGAAACCTTCTAGAAGCATGCACACATGATAATAGTAATACATGTTACATGCATAGTGGAATGGTTAGCATAGTGTGTTTGGTGCCATATACATTAGATAGTTGTTTTCACATGCTTTGATATCATAGGTTGTTAGTTTTATGAAATTCATCTTGTATTATTTTATGTTTGACCATTAAATGTTTTTAGAAATTTTATTTTTAATAATTAGTGCAAATTTGGGTCTATTGATTTGTAAATTAATCATTAAACTATCATGAAAAAAAAGAGATATTTTAATTCAAAACTATATGGATTATAAAAATAAGAAATAAAATAGATAAGATACGATACTTTATATTTTATGAAGAAAAAATAAGAAAAATAAGATAATTGTTTAAAATGAAGAGAAAATGGAAATTTTTAAAATTATTTAAAATTAAAAATGAAAGAATTAATAAAATAATTAAATAAATAAAGAAAAACAAAAATACTAGAAAATAAAAGTCTCCAATAAAAAGGATATGCCATTTTCAATAGAGGATAGAGATAAATATTAAATGAGGAAAAAATAAAAATGGAAGGGAGGTACAACAAGAGTAGTAGCTATAAGTGAATAAAAAGCAATGGCTATATATCTATAATTTATTTCTGGAATCAATTATGATGAGTTTTTTATGATGATCGTGATAAATGGTGTATGATGTATTATGCTTCATTTATATTTATCACTTTGAGTATTTTATATGATCACTAATTATATTCTCATGGTTTAATGTATTTAATGAATTTTTTGTTAAAAAAAATCATGTATTTCTAGGTAAATCCCAATGGTTATTTTTTATAGTAAGGAACACATACAAGAGCTATCAACATCCCTTATTGATACTTGGGATGTTATAAAAATTTCTATTTTGAAATTATTATTCTAATATCTCTACATGATTAGAATTTTATAATTCCAAGGAATAAATACACTATACTTTGATACATTAAGTAAATATGAATCTACACCATTAGATACTACTTTCCTTATTTTTGACCCAATGTAATGTGATCTATATCCATGAAAAATCACTTTTTTGTCACCAATTTTTTTTTAATTCATTTGAATATGTAATATTTTTATGCATGATGTTTTGTTTTCTATGTTATAGTCACACAAACTATAAAATTATCACTTAATTGTTTGGGTTCTAAAGTCACACAAACTATAATATTTAAAACTATAATATTTAAATGTTGTTTCTTCTAAAATATTTATGTGAATTCACCAATTATTACTGTCTCCCTCAAAGAAATGTTAAACATAAAATGTATGAGACCTAGGTCTCTAACTTCTCACCATTATTAATATAGGCATACATATATAAATATGTTGCAAATAAGTAGGCCAGGTTACATTACTGAGCCAAAACTGATTAGATTAACTGACATTACTGCCTTCAATACTTTATGCATGCAACAAATACCAAATTTACTATTCTAAATTATTACAGCACAGAGGCCCATAGATGGTTCCATGTAAGAGTGGATGATCTACCCTCAAAACAAGTATGATTTACTTGTAATGAGTTATATCTAGGTAACCCAACAAAATATTACAATGGAAACTAGACTTATCAATATTTCATTGTTGAAAATAATAATAATTGATTTTCTATTTATAATAACATGGACCCATGCATACAACCTATAGCTTTATCAAACTTGACACAAGGGAAATGATTATTTCTCAAGTGAAACTAATACTACATGAAACACATGCACATGGTGGGTAATACAAGCATAGTGTCCACACCATATGCTTTCCCAATGATATTTTCTCTAATGTTAGGTGTCTACCTCATCAAGATGAAAATATTGACATCCTTGTCTTGTGAAGAATTAGATCATAAAGCAAAACATATGATTATTTTATTATGTGATTTTGTGTCATACATGTATTACTCTAAAAAATTTTAAATGACCCATACTTTGTAGATTTGTATCTAGATGAACTAACCCTAGATGCCCTACCATCATAACCTATTGATGTCTCTTCTCTCCTTCTACACACTCTATGGATATTGTGGTTGTACACATCAACGAGATAAAATTTGATAACACACAACTATACCTCATCGCCCTCAATATTATAAAATTTCATCTTTTGTTGCATCCCTTCCACATTCAAAAATAGATATATATGAAATAAAGGATTATGTAAATAATTATAATAACTTAAATTTAGTTATCATTGATTGGCCCACCACCTTCTAGTCTCTCATTAATAAGTATAACATGGAAGGCTTATATTCTATGGATTTTCCTACTATTTTCAAAATAGGTGTTTTCATGTACCAAAAACTCCATATTAATCAAGTTTAACTCCATGAATATGCTTTACCCCTGATTAGGTTTGAATACAATAATTTTGGAAGCCATCCATAGTCCTGATATTTATTTATTAAACATAATGTCATCTCATAGGACACATGAAACACATGTAGTCTTCACTAAGAAAAACCTTGAGGATAACTTCCCATTTACAATTTTTGAACTATGTGAGCATATTGTACAAATGCTTGATTCAAACATTGTGGATCAACTTATGTGTTTTGGGTCTTCTATTACAGGTACACATTCATTTTGGTCTAAAATAAATAATGAGTTAATGTATAAGATTACTCAAATAGGATCCTTTAGACCATTCTTTACCCTAAGTAAATAAAATACTATATGGCTATATCTACATATAGTAATTCCAACAACACCAAAATCCCACCTACACAAAAATTCTTACAAAAAAATCACAACATAATCACAAATCTACATCTTGCATCTTCATATATTAATAAAGAATATTCATTTTTTCATGAATAATTTTTACATAAGCATATTAATAGAAAATACTATTTTATTAGGTAAGCATACTTATTATTTGTTTTTAAATAGTAAATAAGTAATTCAAATAGCTCAAAAACCATTTTAACATCATAGTTTCTCCTTTAGAGGTATGAATGGAAACATAGAGGCTTTAGACATATCTATGGATTTTTGTGGTTCAAAAATACACCTAACATGGACATATTAGATTACGACAATCCACTCCAATTTGATTTTTTAAGGATGTTATTTGACCACCATGTAACTACAGGGAACTCACCCATAATTGAATCAATAAAATATAGACTATACCATTTTGATCTTGATGATATCTTCTTGCTCAACACTAATTATATTTTCCTACCGATCTTGATAAATATTTTGATGAACTTATAAACCAATTAAAACTCCATACTAAATGTAATGACTCAATGTGTTTGAAAAATAATCACTAGTCTCAAATGCAGGTATAAATCCACATGGCTAATATATCCAACCTTATCCATGTTTATCGATAATTAAGGGCGAAGGACCTATCACTGATAATGAAATGATGACAAATTCAACATCTAAAATGCAAGCATGCTCTCAATATGTTGTGTAAATGTAGATTTACATCCAATTATTTTCTATCATGTTGTGTTGAAATACATAGCAATGTATGTATTTAAAGATGAAATAATATAAGAGCTACCACCATATTATAACTAGAATATCATACATTATTACAATAGAGAAGCTATCAACTACTGCATATAGAATTTTATTCCCTAAAAAAATTATTTATTTATAAATAAGTGCATAGGAAACATGTTGTGTATGGTAAAAACTACGTTTAATAGTTTTTAGTACAACATTTGTTCCCTTGTCCACTTGGAAATGGACCTTCAAAAGGGTTTTTTTGAGAATAACAATAGAGGAAATATTTCCATGTATTATTAGTTCATATGTATCTCATTTGAAATTATTTGATGTCATCGCACTCACTGAATCATCACAAAGTTGGTCTTATAATACTAGGACAAAAATAATTAATGGACACATAGATGTATTAATTTTATTCTATAAATATTTTTGTGATTATTATTTTAAACCCCTTGTTGATTCCCCTTTATTTTAATGTTTTTTTAGGGAATAGCTCCTACTTTATAGACCATTACATAATTTTTATATAGACATTGGTTGGGACATGGAATAAATATTTGCAAATTAAGAGTACTTTAAAAAAATTTATGATCCATGGCATATTAAACAGGCATGTGTAGATACTAACATAACCCTTGAATCCACCAGTTATGGCACTAAAAGATAGGGATATCACGACTGCCAATAGGTAAATGAGTGAGTGAGAACTCCTGTCATGAATGAAAACCTAAATGAATAATGACATACATGACATTTCAATTAGTGAGCACTATGACTTCCACAATAAACATAATCGGATTCATTATGATATACAACTAAGCCTACATGTATCTGCATAATAGTTTATATATTGGAAACTTAGGTTTGTGATAGATGTAGATAATGATTACTCAAACGAGCCAATAGTTCACTAACTACTAGATACACAACAACATGCACTCAACATAATTTAGAATCATGCCATAAAAAAATAGTAGCCACCCCCTTTGCATGACTGTGTATGGAAATATAGGTAAATTTAAATCATTCCTTACAAAAATCAAAAGTTGGATTTAGTTGTAGGAATTGGTAAATATCCCCTAGTTATTATATCTCTAATTGGGGTTGTATCATCCAACATCAATATATCAATGATAGGTTTAGATCCTATCTAAAAAATGTATCTTCTTAATAGACACACATTAATAACTTTTTAAGAGGAAATGAGATACATTTAATATGTACTAAGTGATTAAATGAGCTTCATAGGACTAAATATGCTTGATAATATAAATAATAAAATTTATAAAACCTTTCCACACCATAACAACAAAATCTTTGATGATTGTTCAATGATAATTTTGAGGACTTATTACAAATTACACTTCTAAATGAGATTCCAATGTATTTTGGTGGGTATTTTTGTCATATCTTATGGTTCACATTTGATATAGTTATGACATTGTAAACAAATGTTAACCAAGAAGGATGCACAAAACAATAATTGTCCTTAATAAATTTTCTATCAAATATCATAAATGCAAAGCCTAAATAAATAGACTGGTCTTCTCTCATGTCATGGACATCATCATTCATGATTGTATAATAATAATAATATCATTTTAAAGACTCAACAAGATTGTATGAAACTAACATATTGGTATCAATGCATAATAAAGAAATAGTAAAATATTTAAATGTTGCAATTGTAATCTATATAGTTGAACAAAGAAAAAGTATGGAGACATGCCTTCAAAATGATATTCAAGCTGAATCAACAATTCTTCTATGAAAGTGGCTTAAAATCATGCTAATAACAAATGTATGGGAAAAAGTAGGATTTAATAATAGATCAATTGAAGAAATTTTTCACATTGTCTACAGTCTAGACTCAAAGTCACCATCATTACCTATCTACATAGTTATTAGATTCAAATAATAACTTCATCCCATATGGGATAATAAAAAACATTTTCATATTCAATTTCATTCTATTAATCAAGGCAATCATAGATAATTACCTATCAAAATGTCATGGTGCCTAATCATAAATAAGTCACACATAAGGACTCTTTAAAAACAAAAATTGATATTGGTAACATAGATCATCATGGCTTGACTTTCACTATTGTATGAAGAGTATGATCCCTTAATTACATATATATTTCCCCTATTTTTATCTTTGAATGATTTGAAAATATGAAAATCTCATAATATGTCAATAGATAGAAATCTGAGGAAAAAAGACTGAGAGAATTTCATCTTCCACATCCTTTTTATGAGCTGTAAATATAATAAACCTATCTATACATTTTCCAAATGTAATTTTATGAAAAATGGCTTAAATCATATTTTATCCTAAGCTCTTACATACTTTTAAATATCTTATTTTTACAAAATACATTGTCTACAACTACAATTCATTTTCTCATAATAAACTAACATTTTGTTTTAATATTGAACTTTTCAAAATTGTCTACGTGACACCCAAGTGTTAGACATGCAACCAATAAATAGCAGACAATCTAGACTAATGGATCTATGCCATTCACTAAAAACACTGAGTCAAAATGGAGAGTAGTTAGTTTGTGTAGTCACCATCTTTCCATAACCATGTATAACACTCATCTTTGATGTTAAAACACACCACACTATGTATTTATGACAATGTTTGAGATTCCTTTTGGTATTCCCTACTATCTTGGGGAAATTTCCAGTATGAATATCAGTTTTTTGACTACTGACTATACTTCTATAAACCCCTATAATTATATTATGGTATCTGATAGTTAAATTTTGTTTTAAAACCTAGAAAGGAAATGAAAATTAAAGACAAAAAAAGAAACCAAGGAGATATGATTATTATCTCTCATTATATTAAGTTAGTATAATAAATATTTTGATTGATGTGTGTAAAATTGATAGGATATATGTGTAACCTACATATATAAAGAGAGTGAAAGGTATAGTAGAATCAATTATTCTAATTATATTCAACTATGTTAAATAATTGGTTATGCTAATAATGTGGATTCTTTGAACATGCATGAGGACTTATAAAAGATCACATATGCCTATAGATTTAAAAGACTATAATAGATACATGGTTTCTAGTAGTGAAAAAAAGAAATATAAACTCCAAACTATATATCTTCCTATGGTTGATTTTACCATAGAAAAATAATTCTCACTTTTTGAAAACTTTTAAAGGAATTTTTTTAAGATAAGTTTAATAAAACTCTTGTAGATTTATATTCATGCAATCATAAATATAAATTCCATTTTATTTTATATGTTAATTCCTAGTTTTTTTAAAAGGAATATCCATATAGTGGAAATTACTATATAGAGGTTCATGAATTGAACAATTTTCCTAGTCTAAAGGTTATTTGGAAGATAGATCAACATTAATTATTGAAGATAAAATTAATATCAACATTAATACTTCAAATTTTTATAATACATTTAAACTAATTTGTACTTTAAATCTTTAGGTAAAAAATGAACTAAAGTTATTTACCAAATATGTTTATACACTGAATTCTGATATAAAATTTATTATTAAATTTTCTGTTTTCACATAGTTAATCAACTAGAATTATGTTTTAATTTTTGTTATTTTTTTCTTCTTCTTTTATATATGTTATTGTGGTCTCCTTTTTATTTATTTATTTTTTCATGTTTTTTTAATGGACATGAGATCATTTTATCTCCTCTCTTTCTATTTAGGTTTGTTTCTTCCTATTATATGGTATTGGTAGTCTATCTATCCTATCCTATTAGTTTTTATGAGCCCTTTTATCAGTGGTCCCATGTTGTCAACATTTGGACCCAATTGTCAAATTTTTTTTTAGAGTTTTAAGAATACACTTATATTTAGTCAATTGAGTATTAAAATATGTATTGTTATGGTTATTCGTTCATTTTCAAGTCTATCATACTTTTTATTGATATATCTTTGTTTAAGGAATTTTGTTTTATACCAAAATTGACATAGGTGAATGTTCATGTAATTGAATCTCATATTTAGAGAAGAGAAGGGAAATATATTTCTCTCAAACAATCATTTACATTACAAAATAATTATGATGGGTTTTATTTTAGCGTTTGATATATAGTTGCAACCACACTTTCATTATTTACCAACCCAACTAGTTAGATTTTATTTGATTTTTCCTTAAGATTTTGGGCAAAGCTATGTAAAATTAACTATAGGACAAAATAAGGAAATCTTGTCCACTAATTTGGCAAAGCAAAAATACAATAATCTACTGCATTTAATGGACATGAACACAGAAGAATTTCAAATCTAGAGAATATTATAGGACATGATTGATAGAGCAAGATAATTATGGAGGTCAAACCAACTAGATTATGATCCCATTAAGGGCATGATGATACTTATCTACACAATTGAGATCCATTATCAAAATTGCATAAAATATCATGGCGGATTTGTTCAATCATTTTACTTTCATATTTTCCAAATTTATTGTATCAAAATATGGAAATTGAATTGTTTACATGTTTTTAGCCACTAATTTATATGAAAATATAATATTTACATTGTATAATGCTGTGCCATTCTAGTTTCAAATAATTGGTTATGGTATAACATAATTTTAAGAAATAATGTGAATTATATTGGTGAACCCAACATTCTTACATTAATTTCACCAAGTTTTCCATATTTGCCGTTATGATTTTATATTATAGATTATTATTAGATTATAATTTTTGGGGTTTACTCCTTCAACCATTTGTTAGGATTTAATGTAATTTATGTGTGGGTTTTCTTGACATCAATTAGGGATAATATTATAAAATTGATGGAAATAGTTTATGATTTATTGATTTTCCCTAATTGATGTCAAGAAAACCCACACATATTATTCAATGATGTAGTGATTAATTGTACTCTACATGAATTTTCCTCAAGATTTAGTGATTCAAAAATTACAATTATTCGATAGTCATGAACAATCCCCTCAAGCACACATTAATGCAATATTTTTATGTATATATTTTTAAAATTATGTTGTGGTATTCCTTAAGTTTTTTATTATTACATTGACTGTTAAAACCTTATATTGGTTCATTTTTATACCTAGTATGTCCTTACATTAATATATATACCTACAAGAAGGCTTCCTCGATCAATACATTACTAATAATGGACTTATAAGATGTACGATAGAATTAGATATATTAAACAAGCCAAAAATGGGGATATGTGTGATTATATAATTATATTTCATTTTAACATATGTTATTTATTTACAAACCATTATATCTTGAAAATAAACATGTTTATCATTAGTCTTATAGAACCTATCAAATAAAAGCTACTTGAAAAAATTACAAATAATTAAATTTTATCACTGATGTTAGTATTTAATTTCTGGAAAATGAACATACAATAATTATTAGTTATTATAATATTTATAATTCCCATGTATCTACCATAACACATCTACAAGGTTTATAGTGAGACATCTTAAGACAACCAATTTTTTTTCAATAATTAATTTGACATACTAGAAGCATTGTTGGAAAATAATTGGATTGGAATACCTCATCTATGTAAATACAAATGCAACAATTAAACTAGTAGTTTACTTGAAGGTGCAAGGAATATCATAAGAAATGTATATTTATGTTAAGTGATAAATTATCACATTTATATTGTTAATAACAAATTCAATCACATCATGATTTTTTTCTTAAGTGTTTTAAGTGTATGATTTAGACACACTTTACTAATTGAGAAATAATACTACTAACTCATCCTAGAACTTGGGATAGATCATGAATGCACCACCTTTTCTCTCAACTAGTGTATCTTCTATCAAAAAATTGCATTGTAACACAAATGATGTTCACTTATGAACCCATAGTTCATGGAATTTAAAAAATCTTTAGTTTCAATTAAATTACAGTGAAAGAAAAACGATAAGACTTTAGAACCTAATTTTATTTCTCTCACATTCCATGAAATTACATTGTTGATAATACTCACACATTAGATGCAGATTTATTTCATAATCAAATAAAAAATTATCAATAATAGATCCCACCACCATGCAAGCTAAATAGAATTATTTAATTTAAGTAGCTTATGTAAATCCAAAATGATGTGAAATTCAAGGTGTGTGGATGAATTACACTCTCTAGTGTAAAATATCACCTGAAATAAATTGTCATTACAAGTTTGGTATGATATTGCCCTTTATTCCATGAGTATGACTATGGTGTCAATATATTGATAGCATAGATGAACATAAGTTGTAATATATATAATTTTAAACATACATAAAAAAGGGTGTCAAAGTCACAAATCATGAGTAAATTCATATCAAAGGTTAAAAACCCCACTCAATAAATGTTAGAAAAGTGATCACAAAATGACCACACCAAAAACAAATTACATCACTTTTGTAGTTGCCAACAAAGCATAGAATGAAAAGTAAAAATAAGAATAATGAGAACAACTAATAATCATCAACAAATATGGACATTAGGGGAGGCATAGGAGATGTTAGACCTTGAGGCTTATCACCCCATCTTACCATGGTAGAAGGATCGTCACTGGTAGGTAAGGATTCCCAATGAGTGTTTTGTTAAGCTTATGAAGTCTCACTTTGATTTATTTTTGGTGAAATAGCCAAATATAGGAGTGATAATTTACCTTGTGGGAAGACCCCTTCCTCTTTTATCACAATCTTATGATGAAGTCAGGGACCCATAGCCCCTACCATCCCTCTAGATCTAGATGAACCACTGAGGACATCATGATGAGAAGGCCAGTGACATGGTGATCAACATGGAGAGTAACTTTGACATATAGGTATGGAATACTATCAATGTGGCCCACATCCTCATCCCTAGGGATGAAGAATACCATGGGGTTTCAAGAGGTTCCTAACTAATCACACATGGAACATTTCCTTGGTTATGTACAAAATGTTGGAGGTGGTTAAGATCCATATGAACCTTGTCTTTTTGGCTTTTTATCTAAAGAGTAACATTTAAGATAATAGTAATTTTTATAAAAACAAAAAAATTATGTTTTAACTCTTCATCATTAAAATAATCATAATTTTTAGATTTATGGCTAGTGCTAAGTCCCCTAAGTGAGCCATCTTCCATGTGAATAATTTAGCAAGAAAGGGATAAAAAATGGATTAAATCAAGTGCCACATAGACTTCTCTTACAGGTAAAACTAGAAAAGGTGCTTAATAGTGTTTGGTTGATGATAAACTAGGTAGATGGGGTGAGGCAAACCTAGATGTTTGAGCTGGTCTCCTATAGGTAGGCCTTGCTAGAAAAGTAAACATAATAAATTACATTTTTTTATCTCAATAAAAGTAGACCATACTCTGTTAAATTGTAGATTCCATCTATAGATTGAATATTCCATTTATTATTGATATATAGAATGGAATATGTTATGGATAAATTAAATGATATCCCATTTAAGGAGAATGCTACATGAAGGGAGTGGATGTAGGCCATGCCAATCCTTCTACCATGGAAAAAAAGAATTGATTCCAATTTTATGCAAATATTTTTTAGGTATAGATCCTTGAATTTATGAAATAGCCTCTACATTTAGTTTTATTAAATGATATTTATTTTTAATTTGTTTCCCTGTGAGCCAAACCCCACTCTATTTATAAAAATAATCACTGATAACTTTCATACATTTTTTGAAAAGGTTTAACCCTTTAACCTATGGGACTAAGTAAAGAAGACATTTTTAAAATTTAGTGGTAGAGACCTAAAATATCATCAACCTAGATATAACATCCTAGGGTTTCTCCTCTAGTGCTTTCCCACCAAATTATATTTTTTTGATCTCAGCACTTGAGAGATTGTCTACTAGATGGGCAGTTTGAAATCATCTTCTAAATCTAAAAGGCATAAATTAAATATATAAGGTTTGAAACCAACCTCCACCCTATCTTTCAACTATATTTGGGGACATATATCCTTATATAAATCTAGTTTTACTAGGATATAAGAAAAAATAGTATGATACCTTTGTTTAGTAACATCATCAGTTAACCAAAATTCCCCAATCATATTTCCTATATCCCTAACCACATTACCATAAAAGAAATGTAATGGAAGGTTATGTATCTAAATGTAAATTGGATTAGTGGTGAAGTTTTTAAAATGAGTGTTCAAATATGGATGTCAGTGTTTAACCATAATAACATTATCATCCCATAAATAAATCATTAAAAGTATCCTCTTTATCTTTAATAAAATAAAAAACTAGGATGAAAATCTCTTTTGCTTAGGGAAGAATATAAATATTACATTTGAATAAATTCCACCATTGATTATAAATCCAACCATAGAGAGATGAAAGAGTAGGCCAAAATCCATTAAAGTTGAAAATTAGACCCATTGATGAGAGCCTTTCTTCCCTCATTGAGATATTTTCAAGATCTTTATCTTCAAATTGGAGAATAGGACTAGTTATTATAAGAGTAAAATGTATATCCTATATTTATTCCATAGCCTCGACAAAAGAGGGTCATGTAGTTTCTTCCCTCCCCTTAAAAATGATTTCTTTCAGATCCACTATTTTGAGAGGAGCCCTAGCTTCCAGGAGTATCATGTCAAAATATCCCTTCATTTGATATGTTTCTTCGACCCCATTCTACTTTATTTGTTTTGTCCTCCTTTCACTATTTGGTTTCCACCCTCTTCAATAATAACTTATCCAATCTCTATCATTAATATTATTTTACCAACATTTAAACCTTCCCCTATCCTATCTAATTCCATTAAAAACCCATCAATAATATAGATTTGTATAACATTTTGTAATCATGAAAAAGGCATAGGTGATTTGATCAATGCCACATTTTGATGATGTGGTTAGTGGAAAATATATTATTAATCTTTGTATGAACGTGAATACATCCCTAGAAACTATTTTTATAGGTCCAAAAATACTTCCTTAGCACTACACCAGTCATCATCAAAGACCTAACTTTGGCCAAGAACCTAGATTTACCCTTGCCTTGTAGTAGAGAGCCTCCAAATTAGTTTCTAGGCTTCAAAATTACATATCTCACATCCACCACTAGATCAGTTACAATCATATAGCCTATCAAAACCCTAGTGAAAGACATAATTCCAATTTAATGTGTTGTTATCCTCTTATTAGCAAGTGAATTTTGTATTATCCTTATGTAGTCTATTATATTACTATATATTATTTTTATTCTAATTTTGTGATATAGTAATATCATTACACCTGCTACACTTATATAATCTAAAATTTAATACAACATTTACTTATTATCTTTTGGTACTATGTTATATTCGTAAATCACCATCTTACATTACACTATTATGATACATGATGAGATTTGTGTGGGTCATATCTATACACCATAAAAAATTTATTAATGACACTTTTATTTTCTTTTACTCATCATCACAATAATAATTATTATTGCATGTCCTAAATAGCTAGCTAGGCTATCTCACGGAATTTTTTGATATTTTTTCATGCTTATCATTTATTAATACAACCTTCATTCTACAATGACATTTACTTAACTTATCCCTTAATATTTTTTCTCCCTATTTTTATCTCTTCTACATACTTTTTTACTTAACCCAAACATTACTGTTTTGACTAATGCCAACTTACATTTCCTCCAATCGTGTTGATGTGATCAACCAAGCTATTGTAGTATTAATTCTTTTATAGATAATTATGTATGTTAATAGTTAGGTTGATGATGTTGGCTAGGTTCAATGTTTGAATTTAAATATTTGGATATGTATTTATATTATTTATATTTGTCATTTCTCATAATATAGACATTTAATGTAATTTAATCATTCATGAAAATACACCCTAGGAATACTAAGAATAGCTTGCATTAAGTGTCATATAATTAAGGAAAGAAAAAATAAGATAAGGAATTAAATATATCAAGGATAGAAATTGGTCTAATGAAGTAATTATAATATTTGGTATACCTAAATTTGACCCACTTAAGTATTTTCATTTGCACATCAAACTCAACTACAACCATTTATTTCAAGGTGTGTAAGCCAATGGTTATACTAATGCACTATGAAGTTAGTCTAACATAAATATTTATAACCATGTACTCTTTATTTTGTGATTTAGTTACTTTATTATATTGGTTAATTTTATTTATATCCATGTTTAGATTAGTACATGTTTGTCAGTACATTATTATATTTTGACACTATTTACATACACCTCATGTTTATTTTATAATGGCATTTGTATAAAACTCGTATTATATGCCCCATGCTCATCACCTAGTGCCATTTCAATTTATTTCATTAATATTATTATTATTTTAAATATCTAATGAAACATTGGATCTAGTTAGTTTTTATGCGTATTTTTCCTTATATGATTCATCTTTTATATATTCTATAATATTATTTATTGTGATCCATGTATATAGTTTTGTAGATGTTAAATTTGTATTTAAATGATAAAATAGTCTTGTACACTTCAAAAATATCACTCATTTCTCAATCCTCTAGTTTAGGACCTTTTCACTACTACAAGGGTCACGTTCACCATCTCATTATGCATAAATGCTTATCCTATAGTCTAGCCTTGATATTTAGATTCACCTATAACCCAAATGATTCTTAAAACCTGATTATATATCTTACACTATCACTTATAAATATTCAATAATTATCTATCCTCAAAGATTCTAAAATCCAAACTAGGAAACTAGCATCAATGCTAGTATCTTGGGTTTGAATCTTGTGTTTGTACCTCACAAATACTAAAATTTGTGAATTGTTTAAAATGTATGTGTCCAAATATAGTATTATTTTAACCGTAAATTGATATCATTTGAAAATGTGTTACATGAATACAAGTAAAATACATTTCATTATGATCAAGCAAGATCAAGTATAATTCAAGTAGACATCTATATTATATGAAGAAAAAACAGCTCTCAAGATTTAAAATTTATCTTATTCTTCCATATTTCCAAATTATTGATAGGAAGAATATTATTATAGGTTCAAAATATCCAAATAACAAAACATGAGTAAAAATTATTCACACATAATCCCACATGAGGTGGAGAAATTCATTAGTGTGATTTCCTATTAAAAGTATGGTTATGTATCACTCACTAATATAGGCCTGTTTGTGGTTAAATTGAATTAAAATGATCCTACAAACACCTATTTTTCAAGGTGGCATGCATAATAATATGTCCTAGGGTGTTGAACTACACATTGGTATCTAGAACATATGTGCATGATCTAAACATTTAATGTTCATGGTGACAGTGAACCCTAATAGCCATAGTTGCAATTTCATATTAAAAATATGTATTTGTACATGGCAGAGACATACATATTTTACTAGAATCATCAATGTTAGTTTCCCTATTTCCAAACTAATGTATAAGTTGATAGATAATTGATTTATAGAATCTAAAAAATCAAAATAAAGCATCATCCTAATAATTTATTCAACTAAAATTATCAGATCCAATTATGAATCATTTAATATTCTAAGAATTTTTCCTTCTTGATTAATCAATCTAATTATTTTTTTCCATTTTACATTTTATGTTTAGTATATTTCCATCATTCAACACTATATTACGATATATCAGAAAAGATAAATTATTTATTTTTCATGTTTTATAATATTTTATTCCTTAGTTTATTTGGTTACTCTATTTACTTCTTTTCATTAACTGGTTAAACATTTGGTGAGCCCAAACTCTATCTACTATTTTCTAACCCTTAACTTGCTGTAGGGTTTTTCATATTTATAGGGTTTAATATTATTGTGATTGATTTTAGAAGATGAATTTTTACATCATTATTATTAACCAAGGGTTTGACAAAATTCTGACACCCTAACATAATTGATTTATTATCTTTTTTGTAACAATAATTTCATTAATTTATTTATAGCATTTGCAATATATCCCTTATTTCTCATCATTGATGATATAGACATTTTTTATGATTATACTGTAATAACTATCAAACTCTGTACAAAATATTCATTAATTAATTTATTTTAAAATAAAATAGTTTATTGGAATAAGATCAATCATGTCTTCAATATTATATAAGACCTCCTTCTAACCTCTAACAGGTTGGTATATAATTTCCCTCTAGTGAGGTCCATTTTATAAATACTTCAAGGGTTAAGGTATAAAATTCTATAATGACAAAATAAGTCAACAAACATAACCTTTCTAAAATTCTTCCACCTCCCACATCACCTCTAGATGGTATGTGTATGCATACTCAATCTAAAGTACATAGGGTTTGTTATTATGAAAAACTGAAGGTTAAAATAGTTACTATGATAATGTCAAATTTATTTTAATAAAAATATATATATATGGTTTCAAACATAACTTCACGGGAAAAAAGTAGAACACATACAAATATTCTAAAATTTGTTAGTGTCCATCATGTATTTTCATCTTCAACTGTCAATTTTATGCCTAATAAATCTTTACATAAATATTTGAAGATAAAATAAAATGAATCTACCACCAGTACTTGAACAAGTGAAAATATTCAATCTAAATTTAAATTCTAAAATAAATAATTCAAATTAATGTTGTTAATTTACCTATTATACATCATATTATAAGATCATAATATTATTGTGCATATCATATAATTCATTAGCCTCTACAATTTTTTTTGCATATAAGTAAAAAATATAAAGTAAAATTGATATAGATGATCCTAAAATAGATAAATCAATCAACCAATCCACTCATAATGCATCTCTTCAAGCATAAGTGCAAAAATAACAGGTGTTGGAACAAAAGGATAACTAAATTAGAAAATAGTTCGAAATGCAAAAAATATAGCACTAAAAGATTCAAAAGGAATAATTAGAGAAATGAAATATTGAAACAAAAAATCTAGATCCATCAATGTTAAAAAAGATCAAAAAGTCAAATCATAATTTATATATTTTTGCAGTGTTCAAGCAAAGATGCATAACTCTTCTCTAGTCCATAATGAGATGATTATTTTATTTTGAAAATTATTAACATACTAAACAAATAAATAAATAAGTTAACTCTAGTTTATGATGCAATTATTTTTCATACATGATTTCTAAATATGGTGTATCAAAAATTCAAGAAGATAAGAAATTAGTCCTTTAATATGATAACTATGGTTATTGAGAAGATGATTGGAATTACACAACTAATTTCAATAATGAATATGGAAATATAATTGCGGGTTATGACACACATAATACATTATATTGATAGAGGCATACCATTGATGAGCTCCTTAAAATATAGTAGAACTTTTTCTTTGCATTTAGTTTAATTTTTTTATCATACTAATATGTAACAATTGAAAAAAAATTAATAATCAAGAAAAAACAAAGAAACATTAAAATACATCAAAAATATGCAAATACATAGCATTTACATGTTTACTAACATTCACATATGTTGTTTACTTTATTTTATTAGATAGCATATCATTTATTTTATATAAAAATGTATTATTCATAGGTACTTGAGTGTGATACAAACATACACTAGATCCATGATACATGCACATAAAGATGTTGTAAATTTCCTCTACCCACATGACACACTATGTTAGGAGCATATGATCCTATTGATAATTATTAATTCAAGTTATATTTTTTAATTATCACCTAAAATTATAATGTTGGGCTTATAAAATCATGCTTACACATTTGTATACTAATGCTTACATCTTACATAGTGTGCCAGTTATGATATGCTTTAATGTATTTTTCTACCACATGTATAAAGGAAATGATATGTTATGATTATGATAGTTACTTATACTTGTTTTATTCATCTTATGACATGACTTACTAGAGTGTACCTTATTTTTTGATACATTATATTGATTATGAAACATCTGAACATGTTTGTTATTTTTTTGATATAATGCCACTGATTCGTATTTATTTATTGTGTACAAAGTAGAACATGTTATCTCCTTTGAGTGTGAAAATTTATAACTTTCCCTTTGTTTGTGGCATCCTTAGACCTGATCCCCTTGATCGATGCTCCTTTTTGTCTCATATGGAATGATTTCTTTGTATTTATGTGTTTGATTGTTTATTGATCTTATGTTTGTTACCTCTAGATGTTTCCTTGATATATATATAATACGTATTAAGGATTTTTATGTTTTTATATATGACATTCATTGATGCATATACTTAAACATAATACCAATATATTTTTCTTTACTACATGATTGACGCAAATATAGCACGACTATCTTATAGTTTTCAGACAATGTGAATATCATCTTACATTACCCTCAACTCAAAAGGAGTCACATATTAGTGTGGGAATATCATAGAGACGTGAATTTACATAAATATATATTTGAGAGAATAGTTATAATTTGATACAATTTACCTGATTTAGATATACACTTAGGTAAGAATCTTATACATTTGACACTAATTTTTTTATATTGGGGATAATTTTTTTAAGATTTATTATAGATATTATACACAACTTAGATATCACCAATTAATTTTTTACAAAGAATTTAGCTTGAGACATACTATAGGATCATATGCCATACAAATGAACACACACACACACACACACACACACACACACACACACACACACACACACACACACACACACACACACACACACACACACACACACACACACACACACACACACACACACACACACACATTTGCACTAGCCTTATAATTATGCACTATTCTAGATTTTAGATGTGTATATCAGTTAACTCCCTTGATTAATGTGATCAAGATTCAGTGTAGTGTATGACCTTGACATTACTTCTACTTATAGGTTGATATGGTTATATCATTCAACCTAGGTGAGATTACATAGATTATGTATACATTTTATTTTTCTTATTGGGATTTTAAGATCTTGATGTCATTGATACAACTCACCCTTATACCAAATTAGGGGTATGATCACCCTCCCATTTTATTCTTTCCATTACCAAAGTTTATTTTTGAACCTCTCTTTAATTATTCAATTAGGAAGCATCATTACCAAATCAAAATACCAATGCAAAACTAATTTCTATGGACACACATGTGTATTCATTCCTTGTAATCTTTATTTATAATTTAAATAATTTAATTTTCAAAAAATATGTGCCAATGCACCATAACATGGACTTAGTTTTAGGTAATGCACAAGCATAAAATTAATATAGTGATCAAGTCCAAGAATGTTGGTTTTTTACACAATAAGGTACAAATTTATTTTCTTTTAACCTATTAAATTAAACCTTATGCATTACTAGATTAATAGGGGTGAAGGGGGAGTAAATGTACCTGATAAATTTAGATTTTACATGATAAAATAATTTTTGACATTTGGAAAAAATCACTTATGGCTCAAAACTTTAGTTTAGGACCTTTCTACTAACACCAGGTTCGCACTCACCATTTCATTGTGCATAAATGCTTATCTTATAGTTTGACCTTGATATTATAATTATATAGATAAAATGTATACCATAATATGATAAAAACCTAATAAATAAATTAAACTAGTAGTTAAAAATGTTCATAAATTATCTTTCCTATAGGAAACTTCCTTCCAAACTAGTAAATAAGTATTGACGCTTGTGTCATTAGTTTGATACTAGTGTCTGTACCTCACAAACACTAAAATTCCTAAATATTTTGACATATATGGGTTAGAATATATTATTATTTTACCCATAACATGAGATCAAATTAAAAGGTGTTATATATAAATAATTAAAAAAATTCATTATCATCAAGTAATAT